>JANSTX010057009.1:0-24964 GCA_027564355.1 Penthetria funebris
CATTTTTAATTTCTTTTCATTTTATTGGTATGTATTTTTTTCGTTATTAAACCAAACACAAAAAACACTTTTTCTTTTTATTTTTTTTTTGTATAATAATATCATTAAATTTATACAATTGTATTTTTTTTTTTCATTAGGAAAAAATCCAACATTAAACATACAACACACCGTAATAGTAGTAGCAACGGAGGTGGTTATGGTGGTGGATGTGGAGGAGGCGGTGGTAGTGGTGGTGCTGGCAGTGGTGGCGGTGTTGGTATTGGAAATTTAAATTCAATATTACCAAATGGATTATCAAATTGTAAAGATGATACAAATTCATCTTTATTGAAAGCAACAACAAAAGATACAAAAGAATCGTCAATATTGAATAATACAATGTTTGGTCATTTTAAGGGTTTTACATTAAAACCATTACCTAATTCAAGAACACCAAATTTAGGTGCTGCAAATATTGCATATGTACATCCGGTTACTAAAAATGTCGATCATAATGGTGTACCAAATCGTGTTGCACCACCTGTACCAAAATCAATAAATATTGAACGTAGTAAAACACAAATAAAATCAATAAAACCAATAAATCGTACACATTCAAATGCATTTTCATCATCAACATCAGCATCAAATTTAATAGATTCTAAAGAACAAAAAAATGCACCAGCATTGCCACCATATAATCCTGGTTCATGTCCACGTCCAATAATATCAAGTCCAATATTGGAAGCATCAACGTGTTCAGCAAAAGAATTAATTTCACCATTAAAACATCACCAAAATAATAGCAGCAATAGTAATTTTGATGAAAATTTTTCAGATAAAATTCCAATTAGATCAGCACCAACTATACCATCGGTAACATTTGAACAACCACAAGTTCATGCATTAACCAAATCAAAATTTACTGATGATATAACAACAACAACAATAAAAGATAAAAAATCATTTAAAGATAATAGTGCAATTAAACGCATTGCATCATTTTTAAAAAAGGATGAAAAACTAACAAATAATAATAATGATAATGTTAATGATGATGGTAATAATGAACAAAATACGTTAAAGCGAAATGTACAACCATCAAAAATTAAACCAATTATTGATAAAGATAAACTTAAAAATATTGAAATATCAGCACCAATACCACATACAGATATATCATCATCAACATCTATTGTTTGTGATGACCAACAACAACCCTCTAACATCCACATCACCAATAATAATGATAATAATAGAACATCAAATTTATTATCCAGAACACAAAGTATGCGTTATCCATCCGATTCAGTTGTAAAACGTTCAAATGTACAAACATTTGGTTCAATGCGTCATCCATCATCGTCCACAAATAAACGACCTGGTAGTATTGTGGGTAGTCGTCCAAAAAGTCCACCACCACCAAGACCACCGGCACCACCAGCTATAACAAGTTTAAAAATACCAGGGGTACCAGGCTATCAAAATCCACCAATACATTCGAAAATTATTGGAACAACAACAACCATCATTGATAATGAATATGATGATTGTGAAGCAATTGAAAAACCAATAACATTGTTAAATAAAATTAAAGAAGATGTTTCACCAACAAACAGTGATAATATTTATTCGGTCATTGAAGATTATCCAAAAATTAAATTATTAACAAAAAATAATGGTTCAGTATTGTTGCCGCCGCCACAAACTATGACTGCCAATAATTGTGATAATACGGAAAAATTAAATTCTAGTGATAATAATTTTGGATTACTTGGTGAAATTGTAAATGAAATTGAAAATCGAAATCTTGATTCAATTTATTCAGTTTCAACATTAAATCGTAAAAAACAACAAAATGATAAGAATGATAAATTGGTGTCGTCAGCAACACCGACAACAACATATATGAATACATCTGATGTACAAGACTATTCATCAGACACAGAATATACAACAATGAAATCAAATGCCAGTACAACATCTAGCGGCTATTTAAGACCATCAGCAATTAATACACCAATTGCACGTGTTGCACCTGTTAAACCACCACCAACATTATTGATTGCATCAAAGAGTAATATTATTAATAAAAATAATATAAATAATAATAATAATACCAATAATACCAATAATCCCAATAATCATTTAAGTAGTTTTAGACAAACGATGAATAAAAATGAGAAAAATTTAGATTCAAAACTTGTTGATCATAAAAAAGAATCAAATGATGATTCATCAAAAGATAAATTTAATAATAATAACAACAATAAGCGAAATCCAATAATAGCAATTAATACTTCTAATAAATTTAATACTAATGGATCAAAAATTCTACCGTCTAGTAAAATACTAACAACAACAGCAGCAGCAGCTGCAATAACTACCACAACAACAGCAGCTGCAACAACAACCGTTCCATCAGCAGCAGTCGCTGCTAAGAAGGTACCATTTAATCGAACAAAAACACCACCAACAATACAATCGAATACAAAAATTCGTACGAGAAGTCCGTCCCCGTCATCTCAATCCAATTATAAACCAATGACATCAATTGTAAAAAAAGATAATTCATCAAAATCACCAAATACTACACGTAAGTCAGTTAATACTACGGCTGGTAATTTATTAGCTACGATACCACCATCTTCAGGCACGGTGATCAAATCTATTGGTCCTCCAGATTTAGTTAATTCAATGAATTCAATAGTTAATAAATCTATTCAACCTGACGTTATTAATAATAATAATAATAATAATAATAGTAATAATTGTAATAATAATATTAATAATACTAATAATAATAGCAATAATAGTAGTAATAATAATAGTAATAATAATAATAGTAATAATTCATCTACATTAATGAATAAACCAAAACCATTTGTAAAACCAACAAATTCTGTATCACAAAATGATAAACCATTTTTATCGTCAAATAGTTTAAGTGGAATCAATAAATCTAAGTGGCAACAACAACAGTCAACTGCAACTATACATCAAAAACCAAATACTACTACTACAAATAAAATACTAAATAGTAATAATAAAAATTGGGGTTCATCAACAGCAGCAGCTGCAGCAGCAACAGTACCACCACCCGTAACGGCAGCACCAAATAGAGTAGGTGTAGGAATAATCGCAGGGGGATCAAACCTTGTAAAGCATCATAACTCAAATGTTGCATCTTTACAGCAAAAATTTGAGACTTCTGGAAATCCAATAAAAAAAGAAAATAGCACAGGTAGTGCTACTACAAATAAGGTAATAACACAAAAGAAGTGATAATATTTACGGTATTTTTAATTGTTTTTTAATTTAAAATTTTAAATTCTTCTTCTAAAATTTAATTTAGTGTTTTTTTAAGAAATTTAAAATAAAACAGATAAAATTTTACATTAAACATACGAGTATAATATTTTTTTACCAAGCACTTTTCGCTTTTTATTTTTTTTTTTGTTTTATCACAAAAAGTAATTAAAATATTATTTACTTTATTAATTATTAAAAAAAAAAAAAATTGATAAAAGTAATGTCAGCATTGTAACAAGATTTGTATATATAAAAAAAATAATTATATTATGGAATTAAATGACTTTAATTTGCACGAAATTCATAATTGAAATTTTGTATTTACTCTTAATATCAGAACCTTTCCAAAAAAATGTTAAACCCATCATATAAAAACTAGTCTCTGTTGGACATAGGCGTCGTTTTCTACTTGCTTTCCGATCTTAGGCTTTATTTCGACAACATTTTGTTCATCTGGAAGAATAGGGTGTCATCGATTAACAGTTATTGTACACAATCTATGACTAATCACCTAGACTTCGCAACTTTATCTGCCACTGGTACTAGAGCCCTTAGTGAAGGTTCACCTACAACACGTATTTTCGAACTAGTTCCACTTTCTTTGGTAAAAAAATCAGCCGATTTATCTCTAAAGCTATAATTATTCAAGGCCTGTGTTCGATCAGAGAATGTTAACTGTGCGCTTGTAAGCATCTATTAACGAATACCTAGATTTATGACACGTTATATATTATAGTTCATATGTAGTGACTATATAATTTATTGACTTTAAGTAGGTATTCGATGATATTGACCGCCCGTGGTGGGTGATATAAATACTATTGGAAAGATAATTAAATTTATGAACATAATTCGTGTTCTATATTGTAATTCAAATCCATTCATCAATTATTTTTCTGTTCCGTCTATAGAACTGGGTTATGATGATACTAAATCGCATACTATAAGATTTATGTCTGATATATACAATCGACTTTAACACCTCGAGTTCGCTGAATGACAAACTGGAATAGACATGAATGTGAAATATAACTCACTAGTTGAACTAAAAATGAATGTTTCAAAGATGATATTATCAATGATCGATAATAGAGTGTTCATCTGTTTAGTAATTATTTGATGCTCAAGAACAACTCGTTATCGAAAAGACAGCAAGAATATAAATTTAATTTATTTTAACACCAGGTTTTCACTTTTTCTGTCCTTTCGACTTCTAGTATTATAGTAATTAACTCCTATGCGGTTATCTTACAAATATATCAACAGGAAAATTTGCCGAAATATCCATGAAGTCGATTTCATCGTGTTTAAAGGTCACACCGAAAGGAAAACGAAAACGTGTGTATTTTAATGTAAGTGTTACTTTTTAATAACTTTTTCTGCATTATAACTGTATATTGAATATTATAGATATTTGACAAATTATATTGTAAGCTCATGGAACAAGTACAATATTTAATTCTAATGTTATTAATTTCTTACAATAGAATTTATAAAAAAAATTATTCTCGTCTATAATCTCTTTTTCTTGTTGGTGATGATAATGTTTTGCATGAGGACTTATTATCCCTTCTGTTACTAACAGCTGATGATGTTGGTGTTTTCGTCTCCAATGATTTCTCTGATTTTAAACATTGCTGCCATGTATCAACTTGTAAATCAATGAGTGCCCGAATTTTTTCTGTATAAGATAATGGTGGTGCTTTAGTTGTTCTGTATTTCATGCGACGTCTTTTAAAATCCCGTTTTAATTTCAATTGTTCAATAAATGTAATGTTCCGTGAATCTGATTTTTGTTTTTCTTCTAATGAAATAAACTCGGGTACAATCATATCAGCAGCAGCAGCAGTTGAAATACCAGTAGAATGTTTTCTAGCATTTTCATATATTTCAATTCTTTTATAAGTTGGTTGTAACCAAATACTATTATTATTATCAATTTCACAACTTTTCTTAATTTTATTTAATTTGCTTTGGTTTGATTTATTATGTTTTTCATTGTCATCGTGAGTTGCAGAAGACTTTTTTAATAAATTCTTATCCCATCCAATAATTGAAATGATTTTATTTAAATTTTGTTCAGCATTATTTAGCGAATTGACCAAGGTATCTAATTCAAATTGCCTTAATTGTATTAATTCCATTTATTAACTCGGAACTAGGAATTAATGACAGAATTGAATATATTTGACTTTTGTTTACTATTTCTAATTTGTAAACAAAAATGTTTGTTACGTTCACATAATTTATGAGGTTAGGTAATTTTAGGCGTGTTTGTTCAAAAAATGATATTTTAAAATAAATTATTATTGTTTTTATTATTAATATTAATGAATTAATGCAACAATTAGGTTTGATGGATAGTAATTAAAATTGTGGCAAATGATTTTTTAATTTTATATTAATAAAGTTTTTAATATTTTAATATTTAAACAGTTTTAAATTTCATTGTGAATACTTCATAAATTAAAACTCACCACACCAACATGTTCACAAATGTCAATGTTGAATGTTACATATCTCATAGAAAAACATAAATAACACGTGAAGATTTTAAATTTATAGAAATAATTTAATTAATTTAATAAAATGATAAATGCCGGTGATGAAGAAGACGAAAAGAAACCAATTAATTTTCATCAAATGGAATTGGATGATAGAATTCTAAAGGTTAGTAGTATATTTTTTAGATTTTATAAATAAAAGTATATATAACCTAATTTTATTTATCTTTGTGGCTCATCGGTTTGTTAATTGTTTCCTTATGATATTAATAAATGTAAATTAAATATTATTTTAAGGCAATAGCAAAACTTCGTTGGATATCGCCAACATTAATACAAGAAAAAGCTATACCATTATTTTTAGAAGGTAAAGATGTACTTATTCGTGCACGTACTGGTTCAGGAAAAACAGCTGCCTTTGCTATACCATTAATTCAAAAGATTTTAAATTCAAAATTAAATGCAACAGAACAATTTATATCATCATTAATTTTAGTACCAAGTAATGAATTATGTGCACAGGTAATTTTAATATCGCACACTATTCTCACATGCCATGCCAAGTATGTATATACAATTTCATTTAATCTTTTTATTTAAAGATAAAAACTGTTTTGGATCAATTAACAATAAAATGCCAACGTATTGTGCGTAATATTAATTTATCATCAATTGCCAGTGTAACAGCACAAAAGCATTTATTATCAGAACGTCCAGATATTATTATATCAACACCAGTTAAACTATTAACACATTTAAAAGCTGGAAATTTATGTTTAAAAAAGGGTATGGAAACATTAATTATTGATGAAGCTGATTTATTATTTTCTTTTGGATTTGAAAATGAATTAAAATATGTTTTAGGATATTTACCATCAATATATCAAGTAATTTGTTGTATATATTATTTTGTTCATTTAACATAATAATTATTTATGGTTTTTTTAAGGCAATATTGGCATCGGCAACATTAAGTGAAGATGTTACAACATTAAAACAATTAATATTGAATAATCCGGTAATATTAAAATTAGAAGAACCTGAATTAGCACCAACAACCCAATTAACACATTATCATATATCGGCAGAAGAAGATGATAAGGCCGCAATTTTATATGCATTATATAAATTACAATTAATACGTGGAAAAAGTATTATTTTTGTAAATACTGTAAACAAATGTTATAAGTAAGTTTTACATTCATAAATTTTATTAGACAAAAAATCTAAATTATGATGAACTATTTATAAAAATATTAATTAATTAATATTGTTGATTAAGCAAATAAAATTTGGCTTACAAATGATGTATGACTAATCTTCTCACTGATAAAAATAATAGATTTTTTTATATAAATTTATTTTTTTTTTTTAAATTATGATTTACATATTTTTTGTTTTTGTTCAGATTAAAACTGTTTCTAGAACAATTTAGTATAAGATCATGTGTTCTGAATTCGGAACTTCCTTCGAAAATACGTTGTCATGCTGTTAATCAATTTAATCAAGGAATATTTGACATTATTATTGCATCCGATGAACTTGCATTAGAGAAACCAGATTTTAAAGTGAAAAAATTTGGTAAATCAAGTAGAAAACAACAAACATTAAATGATAAGGAATCGAGTGTTGCACGTGGCATTGATTTTCAATGTGTTTCAAATGTTATTAATTTTGATTTTCCACTTGATAATTATTCATATATTCATAGAGCTGGACGAACGGCACGGGGTAATAATTTGGTAATTTTTTTCTTTTTATTTTCGTTATTTATTGAATGAAAAATTGTTAAAATTCATTGTCCATACATTATAGGGTACTGTTTTGTCGTTTGTTGATATGAATGAAAAGAAATTGATGGAAAATCTTGAAGAACATCTTCAGACTGGTTATGCAACAAATGATGCTGTACTAAAGTATAAGATATATACTTCAATTTATTATATATTATAATTTTTTCTTTTGTTAATATTAAAAACAATAGGCATTATCAATTTAAATTGGAAGAAGTAGAAGCTTTTCGTTATCGTGCCAAAGATGCATGGCGTATAATAACAAAAGTTGCAATACGTGATGCAAGAATAAAAGAAATTAAAATGCAATTATTTAATTGTGAAAAATTAAAGGTAAAAAAACTAAAATATTATGAATAGAAAGAAATGAATTTATTTTTAAAAAAATATTTTAGAGTTATTTTGAAAACAATCCAAAAGATTTACAAGTTTTAAGACACGACAAACAATTGGGTACTGTAAAAAAACAATTACATTTATCTGATGTTCCAGAGTATATAGTACCGGAAACATTAAAACGTATGGCTGGCATTAAAACAATGACCAAAAGAAAACGTCAATATTCAGCAAATGGAAAATCAAAATCAATTTATGAATCGAAAAGGAATGATCCATTACTTTGTGCAGAAATTGATTATGATGCGAAAAGAAAACGATAATAAAATAATGTGAAAACTTAAAGAAATTTGTTTTTGTTTGGTTTTGATTAGTTATAATTGCTATATTTAGTAACCCTATTCATGTTATTTTTTCAAATGCATATAAATCTGATCCAAGAGACTATACTGTTACAATGATTTTTGAAACAACTTATTATTAAATAATCATATACTCTTGAAATACCACAAACATGATTTGAGTGGTTTAATCAAAATTTATTTTAAAATCTTGCGCTAAAAAGCAAATAAATAATGGTGAAATTCAACCTTCGATATATAATTTTGTCTGTCTGTCAAGTAATGTGAAGTGTTGAAAATAAAAAACCGAAAGTTTATAAATGAAAACAAAAAATCTACAGAATTATCAAAATTTAAATATATAAATCGGAATTATATGTAAAAATGTTTTTAAGAAATATATTAATAAGAAAATTTACTACAAATATAAAAAAACCAATTTTTGTGACAACACCTATATTTTATGTTAATGCAGGTATGAGTTAAAAATAACATAACCCAAAAATTTCAATTTACCAAAATATTAAAATATAAAAATATTAAAATAAATGTTTATAGACTAACACTATCGCTACAAACAATTTAAAAATACAAGCGTATCCTTCAAAAGAGTATTTACCCCTTTCAAGATGATCATCAAATTACAAACCAAATCCCTTCAGAAATATTCGCCGACTATCAATCATAAAACTTGATCCTTAAATGTTCGCTTCCATTCCACAAATGTAGAATTTGATAATTTGATAAATTTGAGAATCGAGGGCGCATAGGGCAGCAATGTTAATTTGCCGTTAGCATATTACGATGTTAATTTGCATGTAACATCAAATGTTAACTCAAATAATTATTTGGAATTTGCCAACTGGAAAACATGGGATCAACCATAATTATTCAGTTACACATTTGAATACGTCAATAGAGTGGTGCATAAATCCACAGATACCTAGTTAGTTGTTGTTTTTTCCAACCAGTCGACAAACAGGACAATAACGTCATATTTTTTGCCTCGCCATTACCGGTGACACCGCGTGAAGGTAAAGATTTGGTTGAGTAACATCGACTATAATCTGTCACTCCATTCGTCACCTTACCTTATTATACCTTATAGTTATATATATAGTGACCTTATTATTGGTATGGTGACGCATCAAATTCACCTACTAATTATCACACAAGATCTGTTATTGTATTGATAACCAACGCATTAAAGGAAACTTACCTCATATAACTGAAGTCAAAGTTATCAATCAGGCATACTTGTAGTGTGCTCTAAAACCTTCTTAATTTAAAATTTAACAAAAAGCACATACATTTCAGATATGATGTCAATAGAGGTATTGACAGGTATAATAAATGCCAAATATGATAACGATAACTATCAAAATGTGAAAAGACGCGAAATTCATGCAAAGATTCCTGTTAACAATCCATGTAAGGATTCCTGTTAACAATACATGTAAAGATTCATGATAACATAAGTATATATCTAAACTGACAATTAATCATTTTTTATATATATATTAAATGATCAGTTCCGCCAAATTTCAATAAAAAATCCTAGTTACCGCATAAATGTAAGCCAATTGGAAGTCTAATTTTTTTGCGACTCTTAAACAAATGACCGTAATAACATACCAATTATCTAATTTACATTTGTACTAGAATTAAATTTAGAAGGATAGTGACAATATAACCCCTAGCACATGTTGAAGTCTTAAGAGCACTGTCAAACGTTACAACGTTTCATGTAGTTACAAAAGGATAGTGTAGATTCTTAAAATTAGGAACAATTCTACAAAATTTATTCGCCTTTATATTATTAACATGATTTGCATAATGTCATTTTCTAGATAGTCCTTTCATATTTACTGTTCTATAATATGTAAAAAATTAACCGTGTAACTAATTAAATTTAGATTCCAAATGAATTAGTAAGTTTAATAATTCAAATATGTATATCAAAATAAAAAAAATATCAAAATAAAAAATATCAATTCTATAGCACCACATATTGGCCATTTATACTCAGCTGTCATAGCAGATGCTATATGTAGATTTGAAAAATTGATAAATCCTAATCAAAGTGTTTTATTTACAACTGGAACCGATGAACACGGTTCAAAAATTCAGGAAGCAGCAAATAAACAAAAAACCGCTTTACCTGAATATTGTTCAAGTGTATCTAATGAATATAAAGTTTTATTTAATAACGCCCATATAGACTATAGTGACTATGTAAGAACAACTGAAGAAAGACATGAAAGAGCTGTTAAATCATTTTGGGTAAACTTATAAATAAATTTTTTTGAACCTTTATCCATTTAAACTATTTATATATAAAAGTCAACTTTATTTTGGTTATCAATAGAATCTATTAAATTCAAGAGGACATATTTATTTATCCAAATATTGTGGATGGTATTGTGTGGCCGATGAAACTTTCTTAACAGAAAATCAAATAAAATTAACAGATGATGGAACACATAAAGTGTCCATTGAGTCTGGTCATAAGGTTGAATGGTCTGAAGAAGAAAATTATATTTTTAAATTATCAAATTTTCAAAATGATATTATTAATTGGATTGAAAATAGGTTTGGCATTATATAAATAAATTTTGATGCTATTATTTAGGTATTTAAATTGGTTTTTGTTTTTTTTTTTTTTTTGTTTTTCTATGTAACAACAGTAATCGTATAAAACCAAAACATTTTGAAAAAATTCTTTTGGATAATTTACATAGTGAAATATTACCGGATGTATCAATATCAAGACCAACGACAAGAGTACATTGGGGTATTAAAGTACCAAATGATGAAACACAAACAATTTATGTTTGGTTAGATGCATTGATAAATTATTTGACTTGTTCCAATTTCCCAAACGAAAATGTAATTATTTTTGACGAAATTAAATTATAGATATCATCATTGAAATTTTATATGCCTTCAATAGCGCAAAGATCAATCTGCATGATAACTCTTACCATAAGGTGGTTTAAATTCTCACCAATAACTAAATAAAAAAAAAATAAAAAAGAGAACCACAGACCATCTAACCTTCAAGATCACAAGCTTTAGTATTGAATCAAAATTTAAAATATGAGGTGATCGAAAAAATAAACTATTATTTAAATGCTACATGTTAAAATTTAATATGAAGCTTTAAAAAGCCTTATGAAAACAACGTAGAAAAATAAATAACTGAACGAAATTAATATCAACGATTCAATGAATGGTTGTGGTCTTTAATGTTTAATTGTTTGTGCGAAGAAGTATGTAATAAAGGTAATTTTATTCGTTGGTGTCAATTTAAACCGTCTCTTAATACAAACAATTGTTTATAAATGAATGATTGTTAGATGGTATTATTAACATACGCTCGCTATTTTGTAACTATAGATAAATACAATGAACGATATTTTGAAACAGAATAAAAATGGTAATGGATTTTGTCTTCTTTCTTATAAATTATAGTATACAGAAAATTGGCCTCCAACGGTACAAATTATTGGAAAAGACATAATGAAATTTCATGGCATTTATTGGCCAGCCTTTTTAATAGCTGCTGGTAATAACACATTCATTATTGAAAAGCAAATTTATTTTATTTAGTAGTTTTTTTTTTATTTAGTATAGACATAAAAACATATTCTCATTTTAGGCTTAGAACCACCAAATAGTTTAATGGTACATTCACATTGGACTGTTAATGGACAGAAAATGTCAAAAAGTAAACAAAATGTTATAAGTCCCGATGATTTAGCAAAAATTTATTCATATGAAGGTGTTCGATATTTTCTACTTCGAGAAGGTGTACCACATAGTGATGGAAGTAATGGGGGTTTTTTTTTTTTGTTTCCTTTTCATCCCTCGTGAATATTTATTTTAACTTTAACAAATATTATCTTTCTATATAGATTATAGTGATAAAAAAATATTTAATATATTAAATGCTGAATTGGCAGATACATTAGGAAATTTAATATCACGATGTTGTGCAAAATCATTAAATCCAAATAGTAAATTTCCAAAATTAGATGAATATCAATTTCAACAATTATTAAAAAATGATTATACAAAAAAATTAATTGATTTAATTAATGAATTACCAAGTAATAATAATTTTCTTAATATAGAGTGTTAATGAAGGGACAAAAAATTAAACTAATGTAGAAAACCACTTAATCGCTTAAGAAGTACTTTGACAATTTCTAAATAGTTTGGCGTTATTTTACTAAAATATATAAATATATATCTATCTTATATATTTATATCAATCTTTGTATTCGAACGACATCTGTAAAATCTAAGTTAATGTAGATCGCTGCAGCAGTCGTTCAAATTTGGAAAAATACAACAGATAACGTAGACAACACAATAATAAGTTTAAAGCCTAATTTTAGATTATTTTTTATTCGAATTCAAATTGCACTAACACGTATCTGTATTACCAATAGTCTTCTTATTGGATGCGTATGTAGTAAATTAATAATGCAGATATCTTTCGATGTTGTTCAAAAAGAAAAATTGATAGTGTGAGTAGAATTGTGTCACAATAAAATTATCTATCCTATATAAAATTGATTGTGGTATTAAGTGTGAACGCAGTGATTCACTTCTTTGCCTATAAACTATATCTTTTGATATTTTTTGTCCATTCGATAACAGCCTAAAATTTTATTTAATGAAAATAAGAAATATAATAACTGAATGTTTTATTTAGCTAAAAGTTTTCATCAATACAAATCTTATAACTTTTATTTGGTTGTTGACCAAGTTATTGAAGTTTTGCATGCATGTAATAATTTCGTTGAAAAAACAAAACCTTGGGAAGTGAAAAAGGGTAATGAAATCACAAAATTAGATACTATTATAAGTATAACTTTTGAAACTTTACGAATTTGTGGCATAATATTACAACCAATAATCCCTGTAATTTGCAATAAGCTATTAGATAAATTAAATGTAGATAAATTTAGTAGAAATTGGGAAAACTTAGACAATTTAATGTGGCATAATGGTAATTGTAGTAAATATGAAGAGAAATTCTTGGGTAAAGGTGATGCTATACTTTATAAGAGAATACGATTAGAAAGTGTTGGTTGTAATGAAGTTGATAAAATTGTTCATAGGTAAAATGTAAATATAATAATTTAATATAAGTATTCAGTTATCATAATTTATGTTTATGAATTTAATAAATACTAATTTTAATATGAAATTATTAGTTGAGTTTTCTTTATCATTAATTAATTACAATGTTCAGTATCTTAACATATGCGTGTCAAGGACATCACTCTATGATTTGTCATTGCTTGAATAGAGATCAAGATTCTATATATAATATACAAGCATGATTACCTATAATATCAAATGAAAAACCTACAATAGTTGCAAATATTGTGCAAAACAAGTAATTGATTAAATGTTTTACTAATTCAGTATAGTAGTGTGTAAATTCACAGCTATCGTGTTTTCTTTTGGGGTGAAATATGGTGTTTTTGGTAACATTTCGACAAACAAAAGTCGCATACTAGAATATGTCTAATAATGGAAATAATATTTTGTTGTTGGGGTAAAACAATGTATTTATAATTAAAAAAAATAAATTGTCCCGACTTCATGTTTTCTCCTTTTTTTATTTTCAAGGGAGTGATTTTTATTAACGCGAAATAAATTTCAAGTGTGCTGTTCATATACAACAACATTAATCGGATATGTAATAAGCATAATACTAGGTATCTTAGCATTGAAATCGTCATAAAAATAAATACAGAAAAGATTAATCGTTCATCACCTAAAACTCGAAAGACCGTCGATTTATAAGTTTTTAAATTTGGAATACCACAATGTCTGGTGAACATGTAAGATACGTTATGATCATTAATTATACAATTATGTTTCGAAAGTTTTTGTAATCAATCAATTAACATTTTACATTGTCATGCAATTTTATGTTATTTGAATTTAATTCCAGAATTTTGCCTTTTGTTCAAATTGATTGATTATTTTCGTTTATATGGCAAAACTTTTCAATTTACTGTAATAGTACAAAGATTTTTATTTACTCGTAGTTTATACAAATTTAAAAAAGTTTTATATTACATTTTGTATCATTTTCGGCTCATTGATTTAGAATTTGATTTTATACAAGTATGAGCTGAATTTTAAACAAGTTTTAGTCTTTTTTTTTAAGACAATTACAATTAATGACGAGTATTGCTAAACCGAACAGTATTCTCGACTATTTCAATTTCATAGTCAATAATATCCTCTCAATGCGTAAGGATGAATACGATTCTCATAGTGGAAAAGATAACAAAGTAATTCATGCAAATCTTCATTCATTGATATTAGTAACTTCCTTTCAGATGATAACCCAGATGCCTAAAAAATGATAATTATTAAAAAGCGTTAATTCTATTATTGGCTTATATTGTAATATAGTAACCTATAAGTAAATTACTTATATGCAGTGTAATTGGGCAACATAAATAGGACTGCCAAAATATAAACACGAGCATATAAAATAATACTTCATTGAATACTTGGCAAACAAATTTTCAAAGAAACTTTATAACTGCGGGTTTATATTTTGGCAATCTTATTTATGCTCCTTTACAACAACATAAAAGTAATTTACATAACTAATACCTTTTAATACTTATCACTTTTCAGATATCTGACCTGTTATTTTACAAATCTAAATATACATGAGAAAATGAATTTCATTAAAGTTTCGTATTATAATTAAAAAACTGGTAACATTCAAAGTAGGAATATTCAAGTCAAATTGTGCATCGGTACTTCTGTAAGGCGTGGAAACTTGAACAGTGACGAATATCATTATGTTAAAAATTCGTGAATTGGTGCTGCTATAAACGCATTTTAAGAATATTGTTGCCAAATATAAGAACAAATGAGGATTTGTGGGGATTATCGAATTTTGCGACGATGGATATGATTATAAGACGAAGAAAATCCAATTGAAAATGGCTATTTTCTAGTAATGGATGATGATGATGATGACAAATCTTAACCACTCAAACTAATTTTTGCTAGTATGTTATTATTAATCAACATCGTTTTAGCATCGACCACATGCAATGCAATTAACAATAAACGCTTTGCCATTTGTCACCATTTGTAGCCATTAACCTAAATATTAAAATCTGAACAATAGGATAAATACTAAAGAAGCTTATAAATAATTTAATCTTATCTATTCTTAATTATGCTGTATTATTAAAAAGAAAAACATTTGTACTTACCGTGCATTTTAAATTTCAATCAAATTACGAAACAGTCATGACACGAAGACATTTGTTGCTAGCAACTTGTAAAACATCATAAGCATCCTCTGGCGATCTTAAAACAACAAACATCAAATAATTTCAATTACACTTTCACTCGCATTTAATTTTATTGCACTTCTACACAATTTCAATTAAAACATCATAAACATTTTCTTAGGATTTAAAAACAAATATATCAAATAATTTCAATTACACTTTCATTAGCATTTAATTTAAATGCAAAACTACACAATTTCAATTAAGAAAAAAAGAAATTTAAAAGGAACAACATTTTCAAACTAAAATAAAACTATCAAATCGGTTAATCTACTACAATTATATTCATCTCACTCACCTCAATGGTTAAAACTTAATAAACTGTTCACACTCTCGAATCTAGTAGGCACAACAGAAGAAAGTTATTAGGCAATAGGACACTTGTGTCTATGTCATACAGACAAATTAACAAATTATGGTCGTTGTTTATATAGCGAATAGAGTATAATTCGATAGATACACTTTTAGCGATTAATTTTCAAAATATAATTTGCTTTTTTAGTTAGTGTTGTGAGGTGGTGAATTTCATATTGTACAATTTTCTAAATTATTATTTAATGATAATGCAGGTATATATTACATCGTGCATTAACGATTTTAATTGGATGAGCTGTCATATGATTTGAAAATGGCTGCTGATTTGTTTGAATTGATATGATCTCTTGTAATTATATTTAATATATTTGATTTGTTCGGTTTAGTGTAGTTAATTATATACATTGTTGTTTATTTAATGTAAATATAATGTAATTTAAAATGTTTTATGTAAACTTTGTGCTGTGGAACGGGTTAATCTTATGTTTGAAGTAAAAATTGAATTAAACTGACTAAGTAAGAGCACTGATATATTATTACTGCAATTGATCAGTTAGTTATATTTTAGGATAATATTAAATAACAGCTAATAGTACCGATATACACAAATTATTCAGTTCAATTTTATTATATACGATATATAGCTTTTTCTTACATTTTGGGAATATGTATGTGGCGTTACACACATATTACTCATACCTTGCGCATCCATAACAGATTCCTAATTAATATTGTTCGTGCCAACCTGTGGTGTCGTAGCGCCTGTAATAACAATATCTGATTTTAATTTATAATCTCATCATCGAGAAAATTGACTATTTTTTGATGGTTTACGCCTAAGTGAAAACTTTTAGCAGTGCAAGTGACAGACTCACAGTTACCTAGTTTGTTGGAATTGGTGTTAGTAAGTACTATTTTAGCTGAATTTGATTTGATGTTCATCATCATGATCTAAACCTTAACGCCTCTAGGGCGCTTAGAGCGGCATTACGATGTTAATTTGCCATTTCAAATATGCAGGAAAATTTAGGATCAATTTAGTATCCAGTTATACATTTAAATATTTCAGTAGATTGGTTAATAAATTCCCAGCTACTTAGTTTGTTGTTGAATTGTATATTCCACCAGTCGACAAACACGACATTACCACCATCAGCCACTCCATTCGTCACCATTTGATGTTGGTACAATAAAACTCTGTTCCCAACGTCCATCTTGTGGATGTACAATAAACTTTCGTAGATGTACAGAAAGCACTTCAACTCATCACATTGGTTAATCCTAACCCATACAGACAGTACCATTTTTTTATTTAATTATAACAATGCCAATAAATTACACATGTTTGGTTACCGATTAAGCACGTTTCTTTTGGTATAATTAAATTATATTCAATTACTAATAAAATGTCTAACTGTGTCGATATAAATAAAGTGTCTACAAAAAAAAAAATGCGTACCCAAAAAATATTAAAATCAATATGGTTATTTTAAAAATACATAACCAAAATGACAAAATAGCATTTTAAAAGAGGTTTATCCATAAATGTGTTTTAAAACCTTAAACAATATTTTATGATTATGTTTTATGATTCAAACCTTATCTTTTCTCAACCTTTAAAATACAGTAAATACTAAACTTTAATATTATTTTAAAATACATTTTGGTACCAATCATATTAAGCAACATTGTTGTTATATTGCAATATTCTTAAGTATTTTCCAGTACTAATAAAATACCGATTTGTTTGCATATAAACAAAATGACGTTTTAAAAAAGGTGTACACCAATCAAATTATCAAACCCAATAAGTGCGTTTTAAAGATAACAATACCTGCAATCGCTTTAACAAAATGCCGTTTTAAAAAAGGTTCATACATATTTTTATAAAAATGACGATGGACACACCTCAAAAAATTTAAATAAAATTTGTTTTTTTTTTTAATATATTTAATATTATAAATGGGTAGGCATTTGAAAATATAAAATGAATACAAATTTTGTGTTTTCGTAATCATTTTACCTAACAAAAAATATAGCGACATTAACAGCAATAAATTTTCATGATCATTTAAGGGGAGCAGAGAATATATTTCTTATTTCGTCTTTTCATTTGTCCACTGCCACTGTCCACTGCCGAACCCCCAAATGTTCTCGGATTGAACAGGATTAGGTCATATGACAATAAGTAAACAAATTACAAAATTCATTGTGTGGAATGTAACCGATTACATTGATAGTGAACTAGTAGCAATGTTCTTCGTATCATCAATATAGTAAGGAATGTATTACTGTTAATATATGGAAACGAATCATGCGGAGAAGTAACATTAAATACAGAATCAATACAAGTAATGTAAAAGCTAAGAGATAGGTGTGTATAATCTATGTGTATAGGTAATTGAATAAAGAGTTGGTTAGAAAACTAACTGGAAAGCGCTACAGAATATAAAGTTTAGTTGAATTCATAAATGGTCATTTGATCTCAAATGAGACACAGCAAATAGACAGGTGGACTAATTACTGCAATAATATAACCTGTAGTCAATATTGCACTGAATTCAGTTGTTGTCATTCGTCGCTCATAATCTAATCTTATGAACCACATTATATGAAATGAGGACTAATTAATTGACTTGAATTTCGGGAATTCGCGTATTTTAAAATTAAATCGTTTATTTGTTTGACTGCGAGATATCTGAAAAGTGATAAATATTAGTTCACAAATCCATCAATAGTTGTATTGGCGATTTGTAAATATTGTGTATGATGGATACGCTTTTGACTGAAATCTTAAGGGTAATAGTACAAGTGAGAGTACTGACCAGATATCGTCATCAATGGCGGTTATACGTTGATAGCCTATGATTTTAAGAAGTAAAGTCAACCTTTACTATATTTATAGGAACCTTTAATTTGCTTCTTAATGACGCCGTTCTTTGCCGGTACTCTTGGACATTCGGGTCTTCTATTTACTCATGTGCATTCCAATTTGTTACCACAGTGTATGACCGATTCAATTCTACTTCATTCTCCATTTTGCAATTTTATTCATAGCCCTAAAATTTCCCAGTCTTCAGATGTTTATGTAAAAAGAAAAACAGTAACAGCTTTCACTTTAAGAAAAATTTATTTGTTCGCTTGTACTTACCTATCTCATTTATTATTATAATGGTAACGATGATGATGATGACAAAGCTGATTACATAAACTGATATAATTCATAAAAGGAAACATCATACTATGCAGTATAGGAAAAGTTATATTATTCAAAATATCCTTAGATAGTATCAGAATAGTATATCAATGGTTTCTTACAGACATTTTCTAAAATTAGAATATTCTTCATCAGAGCTATACAGTAATTAATGGTACTTGTACCAATGGGGGTTAACCACGAACCGTGAACAATTTGGCAATTAATTAAATTTCGAAAAGGGATGAGGACTTTCTGTCTAGGTACTAATTAAATATAAAACCATAAGTGCTAGATTTTACTATTTCTTTATTAGGTTTTTTTTTTATATTTCTTTTTTTCCTTAGTAATTTTTCTTTTAATATTAAATTAATAGTTGAATAGTTTTTTTTTTCTATATACAATTTAATTATACTAATTAAATATGTTTTCTTATTAATTAATTAAAAAATATAACTCGTAAAATTGTGTGAAGAAAGTTTAAAGTTTTTATAATTATTTATAATAACTATTTTATAGTATATACATTAATATATTTATATATATATTGAGATGAAGAGATATATATTGAAGGTACACCAATTATTAATTTTTAAAATCATTTAGTTTTTAAAAATTCCGTTTCATATAAATTTTAATTTAACATTAATTGATAATATATCTATTTATATATAAATAATTTATTGCTTGTCTCTTAACTATTTTTAACAATTAAATAAAAAGACAAATTATGATATAAATGCAGAAATTCTAAAAATCAGTACCTACTGTGTATGTGGTACTGGACATTATCCAGTACCACATACACAATACATAACCGTAACGTAATAATAATTATAATTTTCTGTATTTTTGATTGTAAATATGTAAATAATATTTTTTAATTTAACAGCCTCAGACTAACAAAAAATTAATTTGGAGCTTTAACGGAAAATTTTATAAAAAATAATTGTTTACATTTGTAATCAAGTTTTATAGTAATTATACTACCAATCCGTAACTCTTATGATCAATTTATAGCGTGCATTTCACCTCAAGCCAAAAGCTCATAAATAAATTAATTTAATATTTTTTTAAAAAAAATCTTTCGATTAATATTTATAAAAAAATGTAGTTCAAATTAAAATTATGTCTCTTTAATAAATTATGAATGCTATTGTTGACAAAATACCGATGATCAATTTGTAGATTTATACCATAAAATAATTAAATTGATTAGAAAGATTGACAATTATGACAATTATATTTGGCTCTCTTCGATTAATTCTAATAAGAAAATATAGGGCGACATTTTGACAGTGCGTTAGTTTTCATAACGGTGACATCAACATTGTATTAACCGTTATAGTTTTGTATTACATCTCAAATTTCTCTGAAATTCGAAGATGAAAACGTGCTGGGTCTCGTGTTTTAAATAATTAAATTTAACTTAGCCAGAATAGTATGCTATACTACGATGCGGTTAGTCATTTATTTAAAAACTAATACCAATCCCAGGTGGTACAGGTAGCTGTGAACCTGTAATTTGTTTATTTAAAAACATATACTCGTATTGACTTAATTAAGACTCAATATTGGCAAGCAAGGTTTAGTTTGCCGGTTGGCATCAGGATTAATGTTTTAATGTCAAATAATTGACGAGTTAGAGAGCTTTAAATATTTGGAAAGTTATTTGGAGTGTGACAGTTATAAGATGTGAAGTGAAATGAGACTAGAAATTGTAAGGTAAGGAATGGGGTTATTTGTTGATGCAATTGTTCCCATACAGAGTGACGGTTGAGATGATGATTTTAGTATTATAATGAATAAAATCTTATTGAACGTTAATTTTTTAGATTTTTCTAGCTTTAGTAGTTTCTTAAGAGGAGCCACCATATAAGTTAGTTAATATCATTTAATAATTTTAATTTAATTAAATTAGTCAATATCTAAATTAATTAATTGTTTCAATTGTCTATCTAGAAAATAATCCTATTTCTAATTTCATATTTTTTTTTTTAATACATTAATTATTTTTATAATTTTTTACAATATTTTATTCTTAAAATACTGCAGTATTTTAAAATATTGCATTATTATTATTATTATGAATTTCGTGTATCTTTGGCTATAATTTTTTTGATAAATATTTTAAAATTATTTTTTTTTTTAAAAAATATATTATTTTGGATATGATAAATAGAAGGTACAATAGGTTCGTACATTTTAAATTTTGAACATTTTTATAATAATAATTTTTCTATAATTAAATTCATTTCATTAATATAATTATAATATTATATATTGTTTTGTTTAACATATTTCAATTATAATAAAAGGAGTGTATTATTGAGATAAAAAGGCAAAAGGATTTACACAAATTCAAACTAATTACCCTGTTAATCCATGATTTTCTTTTATGAATTTTCTTTTCAAAAAGTGAATTTGTACAAATTATGATATGAAAATTAATTACGTGACTTGATTTTCCTTATTAAATAAATGTATTTATTTTCTTCGTGAAAATTGTTATCTTAGGGGTGGTAGGTAAAAGTAAAATATTATACAATTTAAATTCTCGTAGTACATTAAATGAGTACATAACCGTATCCTTTCAATTAATATTATCAGCCGAAAAATTTTAGAAAAACTATGCAAAACACATGTACATTAATTTAAAATGGGATTTCATAAAAATTTTAAAGATTCACATGTTCTAATATTTTACAATGGTATTTTTCAATAAATAAAAATTACTAGATCTTCTAAGATTTGCCATGAGTACCAAAAATAGTGTAATTATTGTTAAACCTAATACAATTTAATTATGTGTGGTTTCGCATCAGTACGGTAATTACTCTTCATTAAAAAATATTTTATTATACAGTAAGTCAACCGCGTACTGGTTACTATCATCAAATATACCAATCTATAAACGGTTTAAAGCAAAGGTGCACTGAATTGTAATTGTTTATTGTGATTGTAGTTCAATAAAAGTTAAAAAATCCGATAAATGCTCTTTGTGGGTTTATAAGCAAATGATAATTAGTTACAAGTTCTTTTTCTTTTCCAAAATTATTATACATACTTTTTAAATCATTTTTAAAGATATTAAACGACTATTTTCCAATTCATGAACATAACGTAGCTTACCCTTTAATGTCCACGAACAAAAGACGTATATTATGAATTGGTTTTGAGTTTATATACAAGTGGCAATTAATAAAAATTTAAAAAAAAGCATTAGAGCATAGAACGCAGTCCAAAGGAATCTCTGCATCAAGTTTGAAAATATTACGTCATCCAATACAAACTGGATTGAACAAGGTGTACATAAATTTTTGATGTAATTTCTCAACTCTGGATGAAAATCATAAGATGCTAGCTTGAATAATAATGCCACATGCAAATGTGTTAATATCTTATTTAATAAATTTGCTAACCATTTAAACCCCATTTTGCTCAGATCTATCCATTTTCGATTTCCTTTTAAAGTAACTGCGTTGTCGAGTCTCAGAATAGGATTTGATTCAGAAATCTACCGGATGAAGATGTTCTTTGTGTAGCACCTAATTGAAGTATTGATTTCACCCATTTAACATACTACCCTATCATTATTGAAGATATTACTGTTTTCATCTTGCATGCATTCCTTTTGTTCAGCAATTTTATATACTTCGTTTTGATCGTCAGACTCAGTTTATATGCTTCAACATAGTGATTAGAATAAATTCGTTGCCATGCATGAATTTCTGGATTTTTAAGTAAGAGTTTAAATTTATTGAAACGTAAAATTTGAAACGTAAGCTATAAATAATGTGTAATCAGATTTGAGTGAACTAAAGTGTGTTTAAACCGCATTAACAATAATAACATATAGTTTCAATTTTAAATTCATATACCATTAAATGCAATATGTGCATCCTTTATGCTATGAATCAAAACAATAAAACTATATAAAATTCAGATAGAAATGCCGATGAATGTTCTATATTCTGTGCATACAAATGGAAAAATCATTAATTCGAGTAGTTGGAAAAATTGCAATTAAACTTGGCATTAAGCCAACCATGTACCTAATTTCTTTTTTTTTTATTATAATTTAAAAGCATATGTACTCTAAAAGGTGAAATGCAATATCGTTCGTTCATTGTTGAATAGTTTTGAAAAATGAACAGTAATTTTAACTGATACTCAAAACTTGTAAACTATGCAATAATTTTATTGATTGTTTTTTAATGTGACCAGCGTGTGTATAAAAATTTCACATATGCAATGATAGAACTTGTTATAGAACTGTAATTGGATTACCTAAGCAAGTTTTAAAAATATTTCATAGCATCATATTATAATTTATCTTAACATTTACGTCACATGGGTGCATAGGGGTTTTAATACACATGTAACATCAAATGTCACCTGAAGAAGTACATTCTTGTTTCGATAATATTATGTGAAACATGTTATTAATTGCCATTTTCAGTGATCATACCGCCAGATATATCTCGCTGAGGCGAATGTAGGTTGGCCAATTTAAAGGGATATAGTTTGTTAACTATTATAAAATTCTTTGCTCTTGTAAGCATATAATATTTCCTTATTATGTTATCGATTGTTTTTAGCTTAAATTTTATTTTATATAATAGAATCTATAAAGACCTAACTGATTATGTTTCGTAGAAACTCATTTGTTTTCCATACAGACAATTTACATTACCAAAAGGACTTGCAAATTTATGTAGCGTTTATATATTTTAGATAAATAATACAGAACAATATGTGATAACGTGTATACAAAGTAGTTTGATATTTAAGGGTAGTATATACATATATTAATTTATGGGAAATTGTTCGTCATCAGAAAACAGATTTCCAACCTCTTCAACTTTAAACAATAGATAACTATATTCAATTTTGTAGTATACACATAACTTTCGTATATGCATAATGATGTTACAGTCAATATCCATCCAACTTTACTATATAGATTTTACTGTATTCACATATTATTATGCATTTATATTGCAAGAGAATTTACTATATCAATTCAGAATAAAAAACAAATAATAAGGGTACATTCCACTATGTACATTATATTAAAATGTCAATCGCATCGCCCTAGCAACTCAGTAACTGGTGGCTACATTTTTGTGGACCGATCATAGGATTGATAAGACTTCACAATTCTCTCGAACTATTAAATACGAGGTATGAGTATACGATTTTCACCAGTAACATTCATTTGCATTTCACTAAAATCAAGATTCCTTGGATTTCTAAGAAGTGATGAGTGTTTTAATAATAACTAAGTGTTTATTAGCTATTTGTGATAATTTTTGTTTGAAAGCGTATACATTTAAGACAAATCGCTAATAGGTCTATAGTTGGTGAACATTGTTATGTCCTAAATTTTATGAATAACTGTCATCACTCTATTCATCTGGTATTGCTGAATGTAGGAGTTAAATAGGTAATAACGCACGATACATGACAAAGTGCCCCACTTTAACCAGCTTCGTGCCCCATTTAAAAAAAACACCATACCCCCATTCTTTGATGATAGATTCAATCGTTGTATAATCTTCACTTTTTAAATTCATCTAGTTGACGTTTTTATTGTCTGAGAGTGCATCTATTTTTTACATTTAAAATACTGTGTCAGAAGGAAGATTAATTTGGTTTAGTCATATTGACAGACAATTTATTCTGAAAATTTAAGTTCTTATAGTATTTTCGGTTAGACGTGCATATGTTCAATCTGTAGTCGGGATACGCAATGATACTGGAAACTGAGAGTTGTGACTTTAAGATGTACATTTCATTTGAAGGCAATTAAAATACCGTGATTGTCTGT
>JANSTX010057020.1:0-24963 GCA_027564355.1 Penthetria funebris
GAATAAAGTGCGGTTGGATCAAGTGGAGATCAGTGTCTGGAGTTTTATGTGATCGAAAAATGCCACCAAAGATAAAACGGAAGGTATATGAAACTGTTGTTTGACCAGCAATGACTTACTGTTCTGAACTTTTAAACAGTTTGAATACTTTGGAATATGGTTTCTGCTCCGGATGTTAAAACCACATATTATTCGATGACGTTAAGAAATATTTTTATTCAAAATGTGTCTCATCCAAGATTACCATTGTCCCCTTCCAAATGTTGCCATTTCAAGATTATTACGCTTCAATATCTTGTACTTTTGAATGATTTTAGTTTTACCTATAACTAAAGTATATACAAGTTACTTATAATTAGTTAATTTCTCAATAACACAATAATTAGTAAGAATTTCGTGAATAAATTAATTTTTAGTTATTGATATATTGATTTTTAAATCAACTTTTAATTTTAAGTGTTTATTTTAATTATCATCGCAAGTGCTCTATAAGCACATTGGGTAATCTGTTCTATATTAACATATACCGTTAGTACTTCACCACATCGTACCATCATCATCTTAATGTTTGCGCCTAAAAAACGCACAGGGTTGAATTACGATGTTCCTTTACTGTTTTTAATATACCTGTTCCATATACAAAAGTTCCAATCTCAACGAAACTTAAAATGTTTGAGAGACTTTCTGACACAATTGTGGGTATTTATGCCTCTACACTAGATGCCGAGATTGTCGTGGCGTGTGATTTCAATGTACATAACATATCGCAGAAATTAATCTTCTTGGACAATTGGTTATTGGCCCCACGTGAACTCCTTATATATTAAGTCATACTCCATATCTCTTTGACTTATTGCTATGATCTCATCTCGATAAATACTCTATTTGGGAAACATACATTCGTAGTTCCTTAAAATAAGTTAAGAAAGGCCAACCTCTTGGTTCATTAAATAATGCATGGATACAGCATACGCAATAAAAACGAGGCATACTCATTACATAAAGACAACCATGTCCTCCGTAAACATTATGTTCGCGCTCGTGACGCGTGTAATAATATCATTGCGCCCGCTAATTATAAATTTGACTGTTAATTGAAACAGAGAATTCTCACCGTCTATTAGGCTGACAAGAGTTTTTTGGTCTCTTGTCGGTGCTGTGAACAGCAATTCCATAAAGTCCTCCATACCCATGCCAAGTGGATTCCAATGGCAATCCTATTACCATTTCGCATGGAATATGGCAAACGTCCAGTATATTCCTAAAATGGGTTCAAAATCGAATCCTTTCAATTTTAGACATATAGCCATTACTTCAATGTTATCCAAGGTCTTGGTAAATAATATTAACTTTAAGATTAGTCTCTTATTCATCCTGATTTAAAGGCGTGGATTTCAAATTTACTCAAGGGTCTCTCGATTCGGATTGTTCTCGATGGCTTCACTTCTGATGGCTTCCAACTTTGATGCGGAAGTTCCCCAGGATTATATTAAATTTTCATTAATGACCTCTTATCACTAAATGCGAGGGGCTCAATTCATAGCTACGCTGATGACAGCACTCTGCATCATTCTCACAATTCAACAAAAGGCCACATGAGGTCATGGTCGGGTCACATCGCGTTGATATGAACAATGATCTAAATGGCGATTTAAATTTAATTTCTGATTGAAGATGGAGAAATCTCGTAATATTTAATGCGAATAAGACGCTATGTCTACTGTCACTTAAGTCAAATACTCCGGATCCAACTATAAAATTTGTTGGTGATTTGCTGTGCAATTGTTCGGATATGAATTCTCTCAGAACGCATATCAATTCAAAACTGCTATGGAATGATCATATCACGAATGGCCAAAAACGCTTTCAAAATACTTGAATTTCTACGTTTTTGTAAGAAATATTTTAATCCCAAACATATTGCCATTATATCTAAGGCATACATTACAGGGCATAATATATAAGGCCTCAAATGGAGCACGACTCTCACAAATGGGCTGGGGTAGAATTCAGAGGCGAGCCTTTCGACTTATAGGTGATGAATAAATCACCAGTCATATAGATTCTCTTCAGCATTGGCGTAATGAGGGGGCACTATCACTCTTCAATAGATATTAACATGGTAATTATTCTTCTAATTATTATTCTTAATAATTATTCTTCGGGTATTTCCACTTAAGACGCAACTGACTCCGTTGTCACATTCGAATTCTGTTGAATTTACGTTTATAAATTCATAATCGTTAGCAATTATGTTATGAGAATTATAGTGTAGCCATAAATTATTTCTTCTTCTATACCAAATTCTAAGAATTTAAATTTTCTCATTTACAATTTTTATGTATTTGTTCAATTGACATACCTCCAGAAAGAAATCAATGTTAAATGTGTAATAAGAACTGTTTAAAATTCAAATTAATAAGCAGAATGTAATCATTAATTATTTTATAGCTAAATTTTATGTTAAACATTGGTTTTTATTACTGAGAATTAAAATCTACAACACTCGTCTAAACGTGTACTATGTACTACTAACTAACTACAAACTACTAACTATTTTCACTGTATGGTACGAGTATTACATATTTAGTTTGTTATTATCATCATTTTAGATAGGTGTTAATATTTCCGATATTAAATGTAATGAAGGAAATGAAAGATTAAGACCTTTAAATATTATCATTAATGGAAACTTGTAACGCAATAATTATTATTGTTGTTGAACTATCACAACATATTTGCATAAAAAATGCTTAGTAATTTTGCTTCTAGATTTCATGAAAAATAGTGAATATAAATATAAATGAACAAAATTAATCACAAATCGACAGGCATACAAATTTACATGCATATTCAAATTCAGTGTGGTAAACATGTTAATGAATGTTGCTTTAGACCATTAAGATTGATAACTCGGTTTCATATTCCAAAACAACATTTTACGGTTAAATAAGGATCGAAAATCTAGGTCCCGAGAAAGAAAACTTTTTGCATTATATTAATCGTCAACGATAATTTAAAGTACAATATATACTTCAAACTGTAACCTGTCAATCCCAAGTATTTTGTTCCATTGTGAATTTCATATTTGGTTTGTTTATAACCAAGCCATTTTTCAGGGATTGGATTGATTATCCTTTAATGCTTACGTACAAAATAACTCTTGAAGTATTTTATAAATAAAGATATATATTAAAATCGCATGGTAATGGAATACCTATGCATTCATATTTTATTTCGAAAATACTCTTATACGGTCTTTTTCACAAAATTTGGAATGCGGAATTTGTTGATTTACAAAAACCTAATGCAATTGAATTTCATGCACTATTCTTTGCAAACACATACCCGCGATTCCAATTCTATTGAAATCAACACGAATGTACTTATACACTATATATGGTACTATAAATACAGGACAATAACACTTTAATTTCTTGGTATTGCGCCATATAATTGTCTGAAGTTTGATGTTCTTTAAGCACATGCTTACATACATTTTAAAAAATAGCTACAATAGCAATAAATGCTGAAAAGTGACTTGATTTCTATATGCGTTGTAGAAAATACTTTAACACGAAAAATCTAGCCATTATATACAAATCAAAGGGTTTCATGGATCAGTCTTAACTTCATCGACATACTACAAATTCGAATGTTCGGTCAGATATTGTTGAAGTAGTTGTTCTGCTAAAATCAAAAGTATTATGCCCACTCTTCATATACATTTGCTCGATACAGGAGTAGCTCAGTTCTACTACTCGCGTTTCGTTCAAACATTTGTCTTTATGATGCAGTGTGTTTCGAGCTATATTGCTTCCAGTTGAGGGCGTTTACGATGTTAATTTCCGTTTCAAATATTTAGAAATTATTTCTTGATTTAAAAAAACGTGTCTTTAATCAATTTTGAAAAATTCTGTGAATTATATTTTTATTTACTAATTTTTCAAATTTCTGTGTTTTTCTAACAATTTAATGTTGAGGTGCGCATGTCCAACTTCCTCGCCATCTCTTCGGATGCTTTCATATAAGCCATGATCCACCTGGGTGTTATTTCATTGCAATATTCTAGTATCTGGCATTCTTTCAACATGGTCTCTCCAATAACGAATGCTATTTCTTGTTCATCTTACTATGTCTTGAATTTGACATTGCATTCGGATATCATAACTTCTGATTCTATCTTTGATTGAATGACCAGTGATAGTACGTAAGGTCTTTATTTCTGTTGTTCTCATAAGTAGTTTAGTTTTGGCCTTATCACTGCGGGTTTCCACTGCATATGTTAAAATCGGTCTTACGCAT
Organism: Penthetria funebris; assembly: GCA_027564355.1. NCBI lineage: Eukaryota > Metazoa > Arthropoda > Insecta > Diptera > Pleciidae > Penthetria > Penthetria funebris. The sequence continues at coordinate 4,306 of JANSTX010057020.1, forward strand.
GTTTAATAAATTCGTATAACAGTCACTTGGTTCTCCAAATGACGAAGGCATCCAGATATTGATGCAACCTTGTTGGTTTGATAGCGAACTTCTGCAGTAATATCTCGATATTTCGATTTCTGCGCTCAAGTAACGAAAGCTCATGACTTGCTCAATTGGTATGTTATCTACCACAAGTTTGCATCTTGCTTGTTCAATTAGATATGTTGTTAAATAAATTTTGGAAATGCTTAACCCATGCTTCAGCAGATACTGATGAATTTTGGCTATATTCATTTACAGTTTTTTTTTATTTCTGAGAAAGTTCCAAATTTTCTTTTGACCACCATAAAAATCATGTTCATAATCTCTCATTTTAAATATAATGTTCACGACACGAATCTGTGAATAAAACTTTCAAGTAAGCATTACTTACAAGTTTAAATGTATGACGTATGACGTATATCTAATTCTGTAATGAAGTCAAATTAAATTATAGCAATAATAATATAGAAATATATATTTTGTTTGTATATAAACAATTAACTAATTTAAGTAATTTTGGTATTACGATTAATTTTCTCAATAATGTTTTCATTTTATTGTAAGTGAATTAATTTTAAACCGGAAGGGATTGTATCCAATTGATTAAATTTATAAACTAAATGAGAAATAATCAAATATGAGATAATACTATCCATATTATTCTAGTGTAGTTTAATCCATTAAATAAAATTGATTTATCGCTTTCCTATTTATTGTTTTTAAGCCTTTTAGGAAATTTTTTAAATAAATTAAATGGCGCATCATTTGATTTCAGTATAATTTTTCGAATTTTCAAAAATTTTGTGGTTAGTTCAATATTTTTTTCAAATCTAATTTAGACAAAACTTATATTATTTCACTGAATATAATCTACATTGTATATGTGAAATGGTCCTCCAATATAAGATCTATTACTATTTACTCGTATTGTATATGACAGGGCGGGCCAACTTGTGGCTCGCGAACCAAATGCGGCTCTTTGAAGGATTATTTGTGGCTCTCGATAAATGTACCCAAGTTCCCTCTTCATTTTTGTGCTATTATATTATAGATTATTATTATCGTTCCGAATGTGTTTCAAAATGTCTTTTTAATTGCTGACAATAAATATGAAAGACTAAGTGCAACGTTGTAACAAATTTCATTTTCGTCCAAGTTAAAAATGATATGACTCATCGAAAACTGAGCGATCGAACATAATCAGTGGCGTAATCGTCCGTAATCGACCGACCTTTTTTGCATACATTTAATTGCGGCGGCTCGCGAATAATTTCAAATTTTGATAAATGGCTCGAACTATCAAGGATCTTGGCCACCCCTGGTATATGACATTAATTGATATTTTTAATATCATATCTTAAGATATTGCCATTAAAATCATTGTTATTTTAAACTTTTTATATATTGTTTATTTATTAATTGAAATGCATATTAAATGCATATTTTTTCAATAGACTTGATAAAACTCATTACATGGTACTTGTAGTATTTATCTATAGTATTTATCAATTCAATTCAATTCAATTCAAATATCCTTTATTTTATAATACAAACATTTGATAAACAAATTACAATTTGTAATTATTTTTGTGTGACATCGCCTCGTACCCTCGATGCTTACAAATGTAACCTCTATTTTAATACATGAGTATGCTGTTCCAGGAGATGGTGAGAACTATGTAGGAATTACAACTGTAAAAACGAAAATTAATAAAACCAGTTTATATTAAGACAGGAATAAAAGGGAAGGAACTGTAAATAATCGAACCGAAGCGCGTCATACCGTCCACGGCACTTTGATGGGTATCGTCAAATAAAAAGTGCCATGATTCATGAGTGATAAGGAATACTACTTCGTGATCATCCATGCTGCACTTGTGTTATTTTTGCTCAATTTAATGACGGAATTAATATCTGTAAATATGTTATGGTGATAAGGAATACTATTATACTTCGTGATCATCCATGCTGCACTTGTGTTATTTTTGCTCAATTTAATGACGGAATCAATATCTGTAAATATGGTATGAAATTTATCATCTGTATTAATGTGAGATAAGAATTAGGGATTTAGAAGTTGGGTTAGAACCAAATGATGGTAGTTAGATGTATAAAGTGGTGATTAAGGCGCACGTCGGCCTCGTATGAAGAGTGGGTATTTAAGTATTGATTACCGCACACGTGTGCTTATAATTTATTAATTATTATATTATAATATAGTAATAATGATATTATATATAATAATTATATGTTCCATGATGTTATAACGAGTGAGAACGAATGCAAGTGGAATAGTTGACATTTCGAAGAGACTTGATGATAAAGTTCCTGATATGTGCAATGTTGGTTATGTTCGGTGTTTTAAATCACATCACTTTCAGACCAATGAGGTCCATTGATGCTAATGGATTAGGAGTTCGGTATTATTGTACAACTCCCCGGCTCATTCTAAATAGTAAAGCATCATTGGATGTTTAATTCTGTGATTAATGGGTACTCCATACATGAATGGGTATTCTTCCATAACGTTTCAACATATAGAGTTTTCAGAGTTTCTGATGTTGTTTAAGACTTTTAGTGATTGCCTTACCAATATTATTTCAATTCTTTTAATACCAGCAGCGAGATATAGTCTATGGTTGTATTAATATTTCTTGATTTAGTTGGTTTAAATGGTCGGATTAGTCTTCCTGTACTTCGAAATACGATAGCGGTGCACTTGGTAATTTATTCTTACTTTTTCCAGAATTGTGAATTCATTATCTCGGAAGCAAATGCAACATTTGAGTGAGAATCAAGTATATAAGTATACCATCAGCTTATTCCAATTTTATTGTTATTGATTTTGTTTTGGTCTGGTCTTATTTGCTATGAAGTGGGATTTCATTTTATGTAATGATATTACTTTAAACGTTTTTTTTTTTTTTTTACAAGAAACGCTTTCGGTAATTTGCAAACATAAACACGCTTACTAAATTATCAATAAAAATCTTTTTCCAAATTCTATGAGTGTGATTCAACATTATCATATGTTTGATACTGTACGCAGTTTGCATATTTTTCACCTAGTATTAAATTTTAATCCATCTGATTCATTTTTAAGTGTTGAATTTATATTATGCTCGTGTTATCTTATCAATTGATAAAGGTATCAATAAAAACAAAATCAGTAAAAGATACATTATAAAATCAATGTTTGAAATTTATTGAATTTACATTCAATTGTGGCATTGAGTTTAAAGCGGTTCAGATTGTTCGAGTATTTTTTGTTTTTTTTTTTTATAAAAGTGCTCAAAGGTAATTTATGAAAACAAAAATATTAATTTTCGAAATTTTTTAGAAATTTTGAATTCTATAAAAGTTTAAATTGAACAAATAATATTAATTAATATGTGAGAAGTAATCAAATTAATAATTATTTAACATAACATAAAAAAAAAAAACAACAGAAAAATTAATTTATTTGCTAAATTATATTTTTAATTAAAAGCTGAAAAAAAATATAAGGGGCTAATTACGAGTATATATGGAATGGATTAGCATCACTTAAGTGAATAACTTTTTTAGCCGCTGAGGACTCTTTAATTTTTTTTTATATTTGTTTAGGATAAAATGTGTAACTTTTGCACTAATTTTTCCTTGTTACCCTTAACGAATTTTTTATATTCTCGGATAAATTTTCTTTTTTTATCCATACTTATTTTTTATGTAAATTCACACTAAAATTTTTTGCAGTTATTGCAAGAACTGTCAAAATATATCTGAGCACAATATTATTAGGTAAACTTAGTAATAAATTCTGAAAAAGACTGCAAAATTCTAAAACAATCTAAAGAAAATGGAAAAATTGCCCTGGAAATCAGTAAAGTGTTGGCATCTAATTCTACAGTGTTGTGTCGTGCCGCATTAGTATAGATGTTACATAAAAAAAAGTGTTGATAAATTTATTCGTGACGCTTTGCTAGATTTAGTTTTTGAGTTTGTAACCTAGAACTTAGTATCTATTGAATACTATAGTATAGGCATTACTAGTTTAGTAAATCTATGTTCAATCAATGTTCTATTATTCGTTACATCGTACTTAATATATGTCTTATACAGCTTTATCTTAAATTCAGTCTTATTTGATATCTATTGTGAATTTATAATTAAAACACACGTTTGACTCTAGCATTTGTTCCGCGAAAACAATTATAGCATATTTTCAGGTTCAAGATAAGGAATTCCTTTTTACTAAAATACTATTATCTGAATCCTAACTATTAAAAGTAATGTGTGTTTATAAAACAGGTGATTTATCAACAGAGTATAATTTCGTTAATATGATTGATAATCTATGATTTTAAATCTAATATTTAAATGTTTTTAAATAAAATTTGTCTTTTTTCTGAGATAATAAACATAAATGTTTGTAGCATATTTTCTTCTAATCTGTCGAGTCATAGAAATGATCACGTTTCAATAAAGTTGATTCTAATAATATTTTTATTTACTAGTTATATATACAAGTTTTTTTTAATATTTTTGTTCTGGGAACCTGAAATAACTCCATACAAATTTGAGACGACTGCTAACCAATTCGTATTTATTGTTTAATTGCGTGTGATTGTCTTTTACTGATTATATTACCAGTGGGTAAAAGTTGTTGTTGATCAACTACAATTTTCCGGTTATACATTTGAGAATTTCACAGTAGAATTGTACATAAATCCCAAGCTATCTACTATTCTGATGAGCTGTTTTTCCAGGTAGTCGACACACTCAATATTAAAATCAACATTTAAACCTCAATCACAAGCCTTTACTGACACATACCGTTATCGATAATAGGTGACACCGCATGAAGGTAAAAATGTGTGGACCTTTATGATTGTCGGCCACACCCTAGCTGTTTTTAATAACTGATAAGAATCCGCATTTTTTACTATAAACTCAAAAAACTAAAAAACAGTAGCAAATTCAATTAAAATAACAATATCTTCCACGTAATATTTTTAAATCTATTTTAATGATACAAAAATATCCGGTTATGCTTAGAGACAGAATTATTTAGAGTTATATGAATTGGATTGCTCAACATTAAATATATACAAATCCTTATCAAAAATAAATTATATAATATTAATGTCAAATTACGTAATTATGAACGGTTTATTTGTAAGTTCTTGTTTGAAGTTGTGTTATAATATGTTATAATATGTGTTTTTTTTTTTATTATGTTATAATATGTGGTTTTTACACATATTCATCTGTATCCTAATCCTCTATCGAGGTCCAGATCAAAAATTGTCTGAAACAAAAATTTTATGTTCAACAAAGTTTATCTGAAACCTAATCACACCAAAGTATTATTTTTTTTCGACAATTTTTGAGTATCAACCACTTTTCCTTTAGGATGAACAATTATTTATTTTATATTTTATTACCGTGTGACCATATAAAGATATATCTTTGGAGATTGAGGTTTATAGAATTACATAAAACATTATTTTTTAATGTCGTTTAAGCAAAAAAATTATGTTTTAGGATTTATTCTGTTTTAGGATTTATTCTGTTTTTGTTTTATAAATAATTATAATACAACTGAATCTAATTTGGAAGTTTGGAAGTCTTTATCCAGTGCAACCACAGTCACGTCGTCAAAATTTAATCTATTATTTCATTGATTCATTTTTGCTATTATTTTATTATCAAAGATTTTGATGTAATTTTTCATCATTTAATTTGTATTGTATCCTTTTTGAGATAATTCAACCCTGAAAGATATATTGTCATTTCAGAAAAATACATTAGTACCTCTCCATCAATAATAAAGTAATTAAAGGTTTTTTCAAACAGTCATCCACACAATCATTCGCTAGCCACTAATTACAGATTTTTATTGTCAGTGCTATAAAAATTATTCGAAAATCTTATCACCAACAAAATAATTGAATATGTATTGTTAAAAAAACTGCTAAGATAGAAGTTCTATTTATTTATTGACTCTACCTTATAACTAGGTTTGGCCAAGCGGTAAGCGGTATATGTTTTGTTACGAGCGACTAGATGTAAAGCAAAGTAATATTGAATACGTTACCAACGGAATATTTTACTGATTAATTTTTTTAAAAAAATATTAATAAATTAGGTATAAATTCTTATAAATAAATAAAAAATGAAGATATTTTGAATGATTTAATTTTTGATATTTGAAAATACTTATAAAGGTTTATAATCGAATTACAAAAAATATTTATCTTTTTAATTATGTATTATAAAATTACATATATTTTTTACTATTGTTTAGAAATAGACTTAATTAGTTATAATTATGCAAATGTTCTCATATTTTAATTAATTTATTTTCCAATTGATAAAATAATCTATAAATATGTCAAATAAATAGCTTAATATATCATAAAACGTTAATTACAGCTAACACCTCATCCCAGTGTGATAAATATAATTATTTTATTCAAAATGTAAACCAACCAGTGATTCTAAAATTTAACTACTTTAAAATCAATACAAAATTCTATAAAATTTACACATGTAAATACATAAAGTAAAATTTATATTAAGTTTCATATGTATATATATATATATATATATATATATCACTAATATAAACCGGAAATTACCATAACACTACTATTAAACACTACACATCATTACAACACCATAAATACACAATACCGTCAACATGCCTAAAGAACGAAATAATAATTTAGGAGATATTAAAATTAATAGTAAAGAGGTACCAGGAATTACTAGGGATATTGAGAAAAATGCTCATGGAAATGGTATTTTTCGACGAGATACTTATAGACCATATACGATTTTCGGTAAGTTTTATGGTTTATTTTATTTATTTAATTGCTTTTCTTTTTGACCTTATTTAATTCAGTCAGTGGACTGAAACTCTGATAAATTCTTCACAACTTTATTTTTTTTTTTTTTTTAAAAAACTATTTAATTCTAATTGAAATAATTCAAATTTAAAAGTTTTTGAAACTGAAAACTTAGTTTTGAAAACATAAATTACAAATTAACTACTTAACTTTATAATCTTCAATCTATTCTATATTATAATTACTGTATTATATACTTTTGTCAACATTTATTATAGTTTTGCGCAAACTCAATTTCATTCATGTACTACATACACATCATTGTACACATAAGCGACGTATATATGATCCTTGATAATAGTAGATAATATTAAAACGGATTCAAAAAGGATTATTAAATACTGAAGTTTAAAGTGGGTTGGCTCTTCGATATCGTCTATTGGGTATGACTATTTGGCATGTCATTCTGATTTCAAAGCCTCGACTAAGGTATCAATAAATTAAGCGATGTTAACAATGGAGGGATACTAGGTGTGTATCATACCATATAGATAGGTGTGTACCACTCCATTAGGGATAATAAATATCTGAATTTAAAACATAGATGTGTCGGGAAAGTGAAATAGATGATTAAAAAAGTAGTAGTGGTTACATAAGACTCACGTGAACCTTCTGTAAAATTTGGCTATATATTACTATGTTATAGCGGTAATTTTAGCTCATGTGAGCCTATTTTATAGCTGTTTGCAAGGGCATACAGAATGAAGGCGATGTATTAAATTTAGTGTATGTGTAATAGGTTCATTGAGAAAGGAGCGCACATTTATGATTTTGTGTTATAAACCAAATTCTATTTTGAATTTGCAGATCGATGATAGAAAGTTATAAAATCGTTGTTGTTATTTAACTCTCCATTATGATTTAGATAGTATAGATTTATTTATAATTATAGTATATTGTATTCTAAAATTAATCATTTGTATATATTCGTCCGTAGATCTTCCGGTCCGTTTGTCTTGTCATTTTTCAAAAACCATTTCAAAGGCAGTTTGAAAATACTTACCTTTAACATATTCTTTAATTTTATTAGGGAAGAATTTTTCATGTTAAATTTTAACTGAGCCGATAGAAGTGAAATTTTGCGATAATTACCGACTATTGTTGAATTCTTACCGGATTTTAAAATTGGGATAATAGTGGCTGCTTTTCTGGATTTTGGCACATATGCATTGTTAAAAATTTGATTAAATGTGAACATGAACATGTTTAAACCAAATGAATTTGTTTGATGATTTCTTGTTTTTTGTAACAGGTGCGAGTTCTTGTGTTGTTATTAATTACATTAAATATTGGTAGTCGACGAATGTAGGTTCATTGTATTTGGAGCGTAGAATTGTGTTGATGTCCGTGTCAGTTATAATAGTCAGTAGAAACATTTAATGTTTATAGTGACAGACAGTAAATTTCGTAATGTAAACAAATGGTCACCAATATGATAATTTTCTTTATGTATGTTTGCAAACTTATAAGCAACGCTTTGTGCTTCAGTGAGTTTAGTATCTAGCTCATTTCAATGATGCAAATATTCTTGTTGCTACTCCTGCCAAGCATATGTTTATTCTATTTGTATACATTGTGATTAAGTTTTTTTTAATGATTCCTGTTTTTTTTTTTTAATCATATTTGGAAGACAATTGATTTGTGATTTAATTAAGTGCATATCCATTGCATATGTGTTCTAGTAGGATATAATTATTCTTAAAGTGTAATAATATCAATAATCCTTTGAGGCAATGAGGTGGTAATATTGCTAATGTTAATTGGTTATCATTCTAGTATCAGTATCTGTGAAATTATCTGTTTAAATGTCTCGTCTATTTTCTTGTTGGTCATACATCTGTCAATAGACAGTGGCAATGGATTTATCAGTTGATCAATGGTATTATTAAATTGTCACCAATTTTTATGTATCGTGGGCAATGGAGAGTTTGTGATTTTACCTAGAGTGTTATATTATTTATTGTAATTATTTAGATTTACATTACTTAAGCATTTTTAAGTTAACGAATGTTAACATGTCCAGATTAAAATCTGATAGTGCTTATAGTGTATATGATTATGTATATAATGTATGTAATAGATTCAATGTTTTTTATTCGAAAATCTCAATTTATGCGAATATTTATTTTGGTTGACATTTGATGTAACATACGAGTATATATTAAAAGCGGTGATTTTACTATCGTTGTGTCAGTCTATACAGCATCTTCACGATTTATCCCTCGTTTTTTAGTACAATTTTTTTTGTGAAACTTCTATTTTGAGTGTGCTTAAGCACTAAAGCTGATGTCAATACAAATTCGGTAATCAATGGCATTGCAATTAGGAACCTACATCATACTAGTGAAAAATATTTTAATTAATTTTTCATAGTTAGATTTTATTCCATATAATTAGTACAGTTATGATGAACGAAAAGCAAAAAAAAAATACAGATTTGTTCAACCGTAGGAACCTGTTTAGACGAAATATTTTTTTAAAAAAATGCCTAGCAAAACATTAATGGCTATAAAAACCTATATACAAATAAGTTTGCTTAAAAAAATGTATAATATTATATATGCATATATTATACGAGTTTATTTGCTATTAAATATTTCCATAAAAACGTAGATGAAATGAAGATTGAATTTAAAATCAAATCATACATACTCGTAATGTAATTATATAATAAAGTAATAACAGCCTATCTATCATATTATTACCAATGTAGTAATGAAATTTCAATTTGATATTATTAGAACAATAATGATGGCTGCAATGGTCAACGGCGGATCGCGAGTCATGATAACGTTTAAATCTTACAGTGAACTCATATGGGCTGATGATGTGATAACGTAAATTAAGTCTAATCAAATATGCTCCTTAAAAAAAACACGATTGTTCGATGAAATATTATTGGGCTAACTGACATGTTGACATAATTGTAAATGTTACCATAATTTTTCCAGTTAAGATTATCAGTACCCGTCTATAAATTTAGCAATTGGGTTACATGTTCAATGAATTTAGTAATATTATAATTTATTCACTCATTAATGACATAGTTAAATTGTTTTCAATATGAACTCATTCATATGATATGTTTCACATAAACAAAGATTCTTATTGAATCCCTATGAATCCTTGTTTATGTGAATTGCAAAATAATAATGAGGCTCCCAATTAATTGACCGCCAACAATGAATTTCATTATATCATGAACGCTAACATAATCAATTTGGTCATTTTTCACTAAGACGTTTTGACAATTAATTACTCTTTATTGAACAACACCCGTCGTGGTAGCGCAGTGGTTAAAGCACTAGACTAGAACGGCGGTAGACCGGAGTTCAAGTAGACAAAATTTCCAAAAAAAAAGAATTGTAAATTGTAAATTTATCACTTTGTGACTTAACCAGAGGTTGAAAAATTATCGAAAGATAAAGACTATTTGGGTCAAACTGGCCTTGGTCGTTAAAGAAAAAATAAATAATAATAATAATAATAATATTGAACAACATTTTTAAGATTTTGATAATTTCATAATATCACCTCAAGAACCAGTTCAGAACTAGTTCTCAAATTAACGTAACGATAAAATGATCTTATAATTTTATTTCATTTGTAAATATAAACATAACAAGTTTCTGCATAAAATCGTATATCTAAATAAAGGGCAAAGTTCAAGGACGTATAGGATAAATTATATTAGAACTAAATGTAACATTATGGGCCTATAACATTAAGCATATAATTTGAAAAAATTTAATTTAACAGTTTTTGTATTATCTGTTTATTTATTCCTTCAATAGTTCAATTATATATATTTTTAAGGTTTTCATATCACTGGAAGACATTGTGATATTTTTTATGTACATTCGGGTGTATAACACTAGAATGCATATTATAATCACTATTGCCTCTGCTCGTCTTGGACTGGGTTATGATCAAGATAAATATTGAACCGCATGGTATCACATGAACTGTAATCGGTTGTCTTGAAGATTGATAGATCAACAACATGTCCACATGTAGTCAATGGCGAAGAAGTAGATGAAGTTTCTAAAATGTTTGGGAAGTTTTTGACAATTGACAGGCAAATGTTTGATAAACTGAATGGAGTATAGCGGGCTTCGTAAGTTTTTTAAAAAAAATTGAAAGTTGCGAAACTAAGACTAACTGTTATCGGTACTATTGTATGGTTGCGAGATTTAAAAGGTGACAAATAACATCGTGTTACAAAGTCAAGATATTGTCAATAGGTGTCTCAGGTGCATACGTGCGATTAAACACCCGGCTATAGATTTAAATTTATAGCCGATCAAGTACTTACTACTGTTTTACTGTAATAAGAATTAGTTTTTGACTTAATTCATTACTTATTCGTATATGAAAATATGTCATTTGAAAATAATTTGAGTACTATTTTGTTTGTAATCGGATGTAATAAAAATCGGTTATCATAAATTAATGAAAACACATTTTTGTTCTTAAAACTATTATGCTTGTACGACAGATGAGTTTACGATAACATTTATGATCTAATGTAAAACTTATCGAATTTTCTATTTATGTTCTGAAGTAAATATGTCAATGTCATTAAATAGATGTTTTTTAAAAAAAATAAGTTAATATTTATTAAATAAATGAATATTGCAAACATGATACAACTACTTTCTGATAAAATTATGGAGTAATCAAATCACATAATATTAAATATTTAATAGTTTAATATAAAATTTATAGACGTAACCACATAATAATAGATATAATTATGTAAAATCATTGTTCTGTATATAATTCGTGTTTTAATTTGAAACACATACTAGTACAAAGCTAATTAAATAAAAAATATATTAAATTTAAACCGAAATTTAATTATAATTACCTTCTATTAGATGCAAGGTCTATAATTTAAATTTATAGTATGCCCAATGTTTAACTCAGTTATTAAATATATGTTGCATAATAAATAGTAATAGAAAAGCTTCCACAAGATATTCATAGATCTTTAGAAAGCATTGTATAGAATGCCAAGGAATATCGCATATCAAGGATATGTATTTAAATATCACCACTAACTATCAAGGATATTAAATTCGAACAAATTGCACTACATATGCTCATTAATTGTTAACGTTATGATGTTAATCAGAATTCTACACTCTGTCCATGAATATTAACACTATTATGGAATATATTTCTGATACAAAATACATTTCCATGACATTTATAATTTGCAGATGTTATTGCAATAAGTGGGAAAAAAACTAAAATGTAAATCAGAATCAATTTGTGAAATTTGATACTGAAGGCCAACTGATGCATTAGTTGCACTAAAACAGATTTTTTTTCTAATATTGATAATCTAGTCATCCTTGAACTTTGCCCGTTACTGATAAACTTAACGAAATGAAATGTTGTTTTTAGATTTTAAAGTTGCTCGTATTATTTAAATTATTCTACATTTCTATAGCCAATGATGATGTAATTGCAATAAATTAATTTTATTGATAATACAGTAATTTATTAAGTTTATTAAGTTTATTAAGTTTATTAGCTTATATATTTCTAATCAAATTCGTTCACTTATAGAAATCTGTTACTTTAGTAAACAAAAGCGAATGTATTTTTCATCAAAAACCATGATTTTTATTATTTTCTTATTTTTATTTAAGCGAACGCATTTATATTTAGATAAAAATATTGATAAATATTGGTAGATAGTCAATATGCGACAGATAAATAAAATTTGCAATTACTGACTAATGGCCTGTCCGAAATGTGCAATTCGCCACAAATTGTACAATTTAATTTTGCCGCAATGAAGTTGGCGAGAATTGCGCCGTAACTGAATAGAATTGCACAACTGTACAGTTTTACTAACACCTCATTGATGCAGTAATTGTGGTATTCAATAAAATTTTGACATTTGGTAAAGAAAATGCGAAATTAGTTGTTGATGTTCGAAATAAAAATGCACAGTTTAATGTCAATTAAATTGCGCAATTTAACTGCACAGTTGTTCAATTGATTTCGGATAGACCTAATATTTGCAAATATTGATACGATAGCCAAAATATCTTTCAGTAACAAGGTATGCCGAGAATTTGTGTCTTTACACTTTTAAAAATTTGTATTGTATATATTCTAAATAATTATCGAATTCCACTATTATCTATAAGACACGTACTTTTAGAACTTGAAAAGGTTTTGAATATAATATTTTGTGTTTTCTTTCCATATCTCAGTTCAACCCAATGGGCCCATGAACTTTGTACCTATTCAATTTTAGAAACAAACTTTGTCTATGTAAGATCTAACATTTTGCATAAGTACCTAGTTTTATAGAATTCGACGTTATGCAAAACAAAAATTAGCACATTTCCATACTTATTATGTTTCGAACTGCTAAAATTTTATTTTCGTTTTAACGGTTATATTTATCACTCCATTAATTTTTGGTTCTTAGAAACTTTGTCGTAAATAGCTTTTATAAACACGTATTGACATATATGCAATAAAATTTAATATTTTTCCAGAAACAAAGTTCTTTCCGCAATCTGATGGAACAATTACGATACAAAAAGTTGCACATACTTATTTATTGAAAAATATTGAAGAAAATGTTCAGTTTTTACCAAATGGAAGAGATATTATTAAATACTATAAAATAAGTTGACGGAATGGAGAAGAATACTAGTCACTATTCAGATGATGTTATCAATGATAAAACCTAATAATCGTTTGGAACAACGTCTCCAAGGCCTAAATAAGTTCCAGTATACAAATATACTGCTCGTACATAAACTACATAATAATAAATAGTATATAAAGTTTATTTTAGTTTATCAAGCAAAACCGATTGAAGGGATTGATAAAAGGTTTATCCTCTTAAAATTGGTTCTTATTTTATTTTTGAAATTGGTTTAGCTTTGATATGGATCATTTCATTTTCTTCTTATTTTTCATCTCAATTTTTTATTTATTACAAGCTATTCAATAATAAATATTTATATAACTTGCTGAACAATTTAGTTATAACCATTTTCAATTCTTGTACGTATAAATTCACCCCAAATGAATTTAATAATTCTACATTACCTCAATTATAACAATTTCTAATTGAAAAATTTCATTTTGTGATTAATAACATCCATAAAGCTTAAATTTCAATCAGATTAATATTAATATCGATATAATGTTGGATAACTTGAACATATTAATGGTAATAAAGCAATTAATAAATCAAATATGTAAAGATAATTGAAACTAATTTGGGAGTGAAATGGTATGGAGTGTATGAGCATGGAAATCTATCCGATATCGGAAACAGAAATTTGATGTTGTTAATAAACACATGACTGAGAACATTTTTCAGACGTAACTTTTATGTATTCTTGTTATTGATGGTGTGGATTTTCTAAATTATCAATCGAAAATGTATGAGAACCAGCAACTCAAATGACATATGTCATCAATATATCAGTCTTCTGAAAATCTGGTGGGAAGTAGAAGCATTTAGGGAAGTAATTGCACGTACAATATAGTGCTGTGGATCTAAAAATTGTAATGAATGGATCAACTTAATAAATAATAACCTATCGATGGCAACTACAACTATGAATCTACACTTATAAACTATAAGTGATTGGATGAAACTATGGAAACTGAAACTGAACCTGAATAAATGCGAAGCAATAGTATTTAGAGGCACTGGTCGACAAACCCGAACCTGAACAAATGTGAAGCAATAGTATTTACAGGTACTGGTCGACTAATCCGACCTTACGTACCAACCATGACTAGAGACTTTAGATTTACAAATACATTGATATTTAAACCACATCTCGACAACATTACAACTTAGACATTGCGCTTGTTACACTCAATTAGGCCGATCTTGAAACATATTAGTTAGCTTAATAAAAAAAATCAAGATACTTTATTGATACAAATAACTCATAAAACCTCTAATGACATACGCATTATTCTCTTGGTCTTCAATATCATCAGTTCTTCGACTAATCACCAAAATTGGTTAGACAGGCTTTAAAATTCTTTGACAAAATTAGAGTCTCAGAAAATCCCATCCTCCTGAGACACAATAGACCAATCAGATTTTATGAATCGGTTAATCATAGAATAAAACACACAATAAATCTATTTTATTTGAACGAAACTGTATTACTATATAATAATTACGACCTCCTAACTGTATACCATTAACGCTCTGACGCTGACACAATATTGGTTTACAATATTGAACAAAATCCTAATTGCATTCACGATGACCTATGATTATAATACAATCTCAACAGTTGACTTAATAGCATAACCCTTATTAATAATATTTTATCAACTTACAACGGGTCCTCGTGTAATCACAGCACCACTATAAATTCGGTACCTGTAACCAAAATTATAGGAGGCTAACGTGAGCCTGAATCACTACTTACCCTCCCTGCATTTTACTTCCACTTCTTCCACCTTGGAATTCTCTATCATCAATCTGTCTCCAAACATTAAATCATAATAAATCCATCTTCATAATGTCATTAAAATGCTACCACAACTCACCAATACTACACTCAATGGCAAAAAAAAAACTGTTACTACCCTGAAATTAATTTATTTCACTTCACATAGATGGAGCAACAACAAATTAGATATTCAACTCTATGTTGATTACTCCCTCAATGTTACTACTTATTTATCGATCTGTCAGTCGAGTCACCGATATCGTAGTGACGCGCTTCGGCTAGTTCTTCCCTTTTCCTTCTCCTCAATCCCCCATTTTACCTCCATAGTCAATTTACACTGGTTTTAGTAATCCTTTTTTCCCAATTTTAGCCCAATTAGATTCCAACTGTCTCACAGTTGCACATGTCATCTATCAAGTCAGTATTTGTAGCTTTGTTGTGATCAATAAGGTGCTACGCGATAAATACACACATTTTTTCACCTCTTTATTGAATTGAATTATGTTCGTAGACTATGTTGCTTCTTCTTATAATATTAATCGCCGAAAATTGTTACCAGTTCAAATCAATACATTTTAAAGCGTATTTTAATATAAACGAACATTATAATTCAACAAGCGTGACGCGTAATTGCCTGCAAATTCCAGTCTGGTATAATCGTTCTACAAGCGACCCACATCAATACGTTTCACAATCTTAAACTCTTAATATTGTATCACAAATCAGAAAAATGTTGTTGTTATCTCACCATTCTGATGAGTTACCCATACCGTGCATAACTATTATAGATTTACATTGTTCGAATCTATGTTTCAACTAGTACCTCACATACAAATAATAATAATTGCATCTTTGTCATCCATTAAAGTATGGTTGGTTGGTTAGCAGTGGCAGATCCAACTAAGCCTTCGAAGCATCCCAATTAGCACGTAGGTGCCGTTTTGATACCACACACTCGAGGAAACCCGGTTGATACTTGCAGTTATGCAAAACAAATCCATCTCGTGGAGTTTAGATAAGCCACCAGATCTCTTGGCCTTATAGTTGCAATTTAAAATAGATTAGGTATCCTACCCAGCAGCCTATATCTCTGCTGAGAAAGTGCTGGGCATTTGCATAGAAGGTGTTCTGTAGTTTACCTGGCATCTACATCGCCGCAACTGTGACAAATAGAATTGAGAGGGACACCCAATTTTGACGCGTGGTCCCCGACCGGCCAATGTTCTGTGAGCACTGCCACGGACCTGGTCACACCCCGACGTGATAACCGTAGGAGTTCTTCCTTTTTACTCCACCTAAACTAGGGTCAAGCAATCCTATTTTCTTAGTAATCTAGTAATACTAATTTGTTTGTGTAGTTCGCTGAGTGGCTGAGAAACTTCCTCCGCCAGTGATATATCAAGACCCGTGCCCTGCTTGGCAAGTTCGTCGACCCTCTCATCACCTGCAATGTCCCTGTGGCCAGAAACCCATAACAGTGTAATTTCGGCGCGTTACTTGCCTCCATCTATCGAAGAAGCATTTCTCGACCATCTTTGATTTGCAGACCGACGAGGTAAGCGACATAATGGTGGCCATATTATCTGTGACTATTGCTACTCGCTCCAACCCCTGCTTCCATCTTGGAACCGTCGGTGAAAATAATGGTATCGAAACCATCAAAGGGATTTTCGTTCCTCCACTCCGCTGGTGTGGGATATTTGGAAGCGAATCTTTTGTTAGGCAACAACTTTGACGATGAGTAGTCAGTACCACGTGCCATAATTTCATGAGGTAAAAGGCGCAATATGTTACCATGCCCATACGGTCTTTCTTGAAAAACGTCAAATGCTCTCTGTCTTACGGCACTACGTGCGGCCGTCAATTTGGAGTAGCAGTGCACAGGGAGCAGGCACGTAAGAGCGTTGAGCGATTCCGTGGACACCGTTCTTAGCGCCCCCATAATATCTATCATACCGCATCTCTGCACCCGCTCCATTCTAGCTATGTTGCAGCCCTTGTCTAATGCCGACCACAGGCCAGTACACCATACATTAGGATGGGTCGTATCACTGCTGTTAACAACCAATGTACCACATTGGGTCGAAGCCCCCATGTTTTACCAAACATTCTTCTACAGACGTAAAATGCCGTACATGCCCTTTTACTCGTTTCTTGAACATTGGGCCTAACGTTCTATCATTTTGATCGCGAACTCCACGATACTGCTGATCGTCGAAGGGCAAATGCACGGAGCCAGAACCACTAGATCGTCAGCGTACGCTACCGCTATGCCAGCATTTTCCTACTTTTTTAGAATCTCATCCATGTCTAGAAACCAGAGAAGAGTGGAAAGGACACCTCCCTGTGGGGTGCCTCCAAGCTCGTCTTCCACTATTCTTGTTGTTCATATGGAAGCTATCCAGTTCCTAATCCTTGGCTCCACATCAAAAAGAATGACCGCATCTTTGATTGCTTCCACTTTTACGTTGTTAAACGCTGCCTCTATATCCAAGAAGTATGACTCATAGGTGCATAAATTTGAAGGATTGTTACATATTTTACCTTACTCTGGAATATTGCTGCGATTACATAACGAAATATTGTTTTAAAATCGACTAATCTCTGCTTTGTTTTGTTCACTATTTTGATTCATCATGTGAATCTGTTTTTCAGATAACAAACAGATTCACCAGTAAATATTGACTTTCTTCGCTGTGCTTCCATCTCTTAAATGCTTGCTACCTGCTATCTAATTTTCGTTTATGTAAGTTAATAATCGTTATCGTATTCATCTTCAATTTCAGATAATTTCTTGACGTTTCACGTTTTATAGAAAATTTTAGGCAATTAGAGACCAGCTACCTAGGTTACTGTAAATGATGTTATTTACTAAATAGTTGCCAAAATGCGCCCTGACACTTACTATTTTCTCTGAGTTAAATCTGAGGATGATAACATTCAACTATGTTCCAAAAAATCAAGTCGCGGAATTACAGTAAGTACTTGATCAGAAAGATAGCTCATCCAGAATGGTTGATCCCAAAACCCAGATAGTAATTAACATTTGCTTTCTGTTTAATGTTCTTAGTTTATATATAATCGTAATAACTAAGTATTACGATTATGTTCTTTGATTTATTTTGAACATTATTACTTCTATAAAACATGTTGGTAATAGCGGCTTCTGACTACCATTCTATGTAATTTCGGAATAATTTATGGACAAATTATGGTACTTTTTGTCTTATTATCGATTTAGTTCCAGCAATTCATGCCCGTGTAAATTGCCGAAGATTTTAATTTAAAACTCATGGGTCTATTAATATATACATACCTCTATTGCATCTGTGCCTATTGCAATTGTACAGGGCTTGTAAATTCAAGATAGCTATTACTGGTTTTTCATTTTCAGTCAATAATTGAATTTAAATTTATTAAAATTAAACCATTAGAAATTTGTGTTTGTGTTTAATAGCAAAGATTTAGAGAATTTCACTAAATATTTTATAAGTCTCCTGTAATATCCTGCGAAACAAATAAAAGGTTTAATTTTTTTGATTTTTATAAAATTCAATAAATTCATTTTTATCATTTATTTTTATTTACAAGCGGACATCGTTGTAGACACTGAAGGTAAAAATGAAACGAGAAATTATTTTCTTGAACAGAAATCAATTTATGTTTCAACATAATCTCCTTCTGATGCAATACATTTTTACAATGATATTTCTATCTTTTAATCCCTTGGGAATAATAGGATTTATTGAGGTCTCTAAAATATACGTTTGTTGCGTCGATGACTTCCGAATTTATTTATTTCCGTCTCGAAAACAAAACAAAGTCACTCGATGTCAAATATGGAGAATAAGGTGTATGACAACGCATTTCATGACGTATTTCTTGTAATTTGAGATCATGTCTAGAGTCGATGCGTACGTTTTCTTTAATAATATCGTTTGATCTTAATTTCTTTTTTAGAACAGTTCAGTAATGATCAGTGAATATTGTCACTGGCTACTATTCTACATTTTTCTAAATAATCGAAGCCATATGAACATACTGATGGAATCGTCCTTCTTTGGTGTGCTTTTCACCATGCTCTACATATTGTTTTAACTGTTCTTTTGTTTAGTGAGTGATGATGAATTTGTGTTTCATCAACAATGACAAAAACAATTTTTATATCAATAGTCGGAATTCACGTTTTTTGCATTATATTAAATGTAACAAAAATGGTTTGCTTTCAATGGCTGTCAAAACAAAACGAATTGACGTATATGCTTGCATGTTATTAAATTTGACGCAAATCAGCCTGAAATTTATTTTGCATTTGACGTTTTGTTGCGAAATCATATAGCCACACAGTTTCTCAGGTTTTTACCATCATTATCTACCTGCCATCATATTATTATTAGTACATGCATCATATTTGTCTTCATCTTCATAAGTATCTTCAAGTTCATCATATTCGTTATCAATATTATCCAAACCGTCGTTATCCTTTTAATTATAATTTTATATGAACTTTTATTAACTTTAATTTTTTATTTCCTATATTCTTCACTTATTCCAAATAGTTTTTAAAGTATTTAATTTCAATTTGGTTGTTAAATTTTACACATTTCTTTACTTTCATATTTTTCTTTCTCTTTTCTGTTCTAATTGAAAGTCATTTGTAGGTTCTATTCTGCGATACTAACTAAGTTTGGTTAACTTAAGAGAGTTTGCTGGCACAGTTAATTCTGTTATCTTTAGACTATTTTTGTGGGTTTATTGTAAAATTTTTTTTTTATCTTTTATATGGTTCATTAGCACGGTGTATTTTGTAATCTTTCCTAGGATCTAGTTTAGTAGTTAGATTTACTGTCTTTATGGGCATTTAACTTTTTAATATTTTCAATATTTTCGTTATTTTGTATTTGAGTATTATCTTAACGAGAGAAATATAATTGGCATCGCCAATTATTGTAGGCCCTGGGAATTGTTTAACGGATCAAAACATAATATATAAGTATTTATTAAATAGAATTGCAAAATAGCCCAAAATTACAGGAATATAACACAAGAGAACAATATAATTATATATAACATAATTATATTAATCTCTGATATTATAAATCCAATTTTAATCTAAAAGGAGTAAAAAGTTTTTTTGGGAGGTACTTGAAGGAGTACTTCAATTTTTCTCACCATCGAGCTATCGCTGACAAATGAGATAAAAATAACGCGTACATAATTTCATGGAGATCTGTCAAAGCAATTTCAAGTTATCGTGCACAATATACATGGGAGGT
>JANSTX010057031.1:0-24937 GCA_027564355.1 Penthetria funebris
ATTATATTGTCCAAAAGTCACACTTGAACCCAGATCTCTTGATACATTTGATGTAACCATATATTTAGTTTTCTCAGTTTTCACTGTGAGAATCGTTCCATAACTGTCAATATTAACACCCCTTACTAACTTCTCAAGTGCAATATCAAACAGCATCGTTGATAATAGATCGCCCTGCCTTAGGCCATCAACAGTTTCAAACTGATCTGATAGTTTATCACGTATCCGAACACAAGACTTAATATTTTCTAGCGTTATTAATATTTTCTTTTAAAATGCACCATGCTTCCTTGACGTTATCTTCATCGTTGATGGAATTGTTCAACATTGTAAGTTGTAATCTGTTCACATATAGCTAGCTTCCTTAGATCCATAATAGATTCAATATATTTTTTTACAATATATTCTGGTTTTAGTACTTTTGCAATTATTCTGATCTTTATCTCAGCAAAAAGTATTGTTAATTCGTAGTTCATTGTTAGCACAAAAATCTATCAGTGTCTCTCCAGTTTCATTTAGTGTTTCTTCATTAAATCTTTGATTAACGCCATTAAATACCGATTTTCACACCCTATGATTCATATCACCCATTATAATAATTTTGTCGTTAGATAAAAAGCTATATAACTCCTGCTGCAAGCTATCATAGAATGACTCGATTTCGTCCCGTGCTTTATTTACATACGGCACACAAGTACAGACAATATGCATTAAATTATTACCGATTTTATTGTCGCTCCTGTTCGGCAATCTGACACTTTGTCTGTGGTTATTTAATACTCGGATATGTCATCATATTATAATTGTACTCTGGATTTGAATGGTTACTGCTGCCACACAGTTACCCCAGAGACCTGGATGACTTAGATGACACTCTACCAATATAGGATTCAATGATAAAAATTCTTAACTGTGGAGAAAATAATGTTGCCTATACCAACTTCTAGCTATAATATAATTTTCAAAAAATTACCATCAATAGCATAATATGATCACATTATGTGAGATACACAACTAAATGTTTGTGTAATTATTACTCAATTAAAGATTTAAAGCCCAAGAAGTAAATGTGATGATGTTAAGCAATTTTCTAATCTCTTTAGACTACAATATAAATCATAATATTTAAATTATTATTTTTATTAAAATTTTAATTGAATTTTGCTGACGATAATTACACACATCGATAACATGTTTCGTTTTTATTGTAATTACATTCAAGATTTCATAATAATTGTCTAGTACAACTAAATATGACTATATATGACGGTCTTAGATTATGCAAAATATTAATAAAAAATTCAATTAAATAATTTTTCAATTCATAAATCAATGGGTTTTTTTGAAGACAAATTATTAATAATGAGCTGATCTTTTTATTAGAAAATTGTACAAGTACTTTCTTCTTTTTGTTGATCTTGACATTAAAACTTTAGGTATATACAAAACTATTGATAGCGAAAATCATATTTAGTAAATTAATTTAACAAATCTTTTATTTCAAGTACATTTTCTACATTATGCTTAACCATACTCGTATTGAATGTCGTGATGAACTTTGGCATGTTAAAGAAAATGTTGGAATTGAAAGTGCCACGGTAATGTTTAGAAGAAAAATACACAATAATAAAATGGAAATTGAAATTTTAGATATGTAAAAATATTCTGATTATGTAACATTTATTGATGATGGTCTAGGTTGAGATAAACAATTCCGTTTAGTAAAATCTCAATGCAATTACCTATTGTACCACCAGCAATGTGAACGTTAATTTACCACCATCGAATTAAATTCAGCTAAAATTACAAGTGTAATGAAGTGGTTGTACAATTATTTAGGAGCTAACATCAATTCCACTAACCTAGGTAGCTTATCAAGATGTCGAGATAGTCACTGTTAGGATTAACGCAGTTTTATTGATAAGAAGAATTACAGTAATCACCATTTTCGAAGATTCGAAAAAAAAAAAACTATTCTAAAATATTAAACACATTTATGTTAAGACAAAACCGGTGAAAAATGTTGTACTCCAGAATATCTTGACTACCAAATATACAGGGGAATCATATCCAAATATTTGAACTGCAAACCGTAAATAGATCCATCAATAATAAAATAATTAGGCAACTCGATAGTCATTTAAACAGAGTAATAAGGAGTTTTTATGTGATAAATTCGTTTTTCTCGTAAAAGTGCCATATTTAAACAAATATACAAAAACGTATATATTTCAAAATCCCAATACTTAAGCCTAAAAAAATCTGTTGCTAGTCACTAATTACATACGAATATATTTTGTGTGTACCTTAGAAGATCTTATCTATGCACTATTTTTAGTTAATTCATCTGCCTATAGTAAAAACGTCTGGCTTCCATGCGATTCACTTTAGAACTTATTGACCTTCTATCTGATTATGATGATGATATCAATTGATATCTACACTAGACGAGATAATTTAGATTACGTTAAAAAGCATCACTGGTATATTACAATATAAATGAACAATTTTTTTAAATTTAACAATTAAAATAATATATAAATATATAGTTAAGAAGCTATTTAAGACATTTACATTTTATAGTCAATAAATAATACTTTAATTATTTAATTATAGTTTTATATTTACTTTTACGCATTCAGTGAGTTCAGCACATTGCCGTTTGTTAGCATATTTAAAAAGAAACATACAATTTACATATGCATTATTCAAATTACACACTAATCTAAAGTTAAAATATTTATTTAAATTCAAATAATGTCGCTGTTGAACATTGAATTTCTGTTGAATAAATAGCCATAAAAATACGTTTATTATATTTGCCAATGAATTTTTTTTTTTTTTTTATAATGTAAATTAAGTCCATATGTTTAACAGTTACGCATTTATTTACCCTGTCGCAATTGGCCTATTGATCTGCATTTGTTTCCAATCAATAATTAAACTTCGAAACTTTTGAATATAATATGCCAGCGCACTACTATCAATATATCTTAGAATAGTGGCATGCCATCAAGTTCCATGTATAATAACAAGATCCAAAACTCTATAAAAAGGATTAGTATTTAGGCACTTCAACATGAAGGACTTCATCTTACATATATAAACGAAGACGAACATAATAACTATAAATGGACAAGCACATGGTCCAACATTGAGTATTACCAACTTCAAGCAATTGTTGTGTCACAGTGCTCTCAAAATGTGACAGACTTTTTATATAATGTTGTGAACAATGTACTTAATTTGAAGCTAAACAAGATACAAAATGTATATAACAGTAGCACAAAAGGCATAACAAAACTTCAATGATCAAATATTCAATTCGAAAATTTGGTATTCTCTTATGAGAAAATTTACAGTCTTGAGCGAAACGTAAACAACTAAAACAATCGTGTGTGATTGGTAAGAGTGATGAGGTGAACCAGTAACAGGGTATCAATTAAAGATGCTAAAAGATGCATTGATCACTTGCACATACAAACAATTTGGATTCATTAGTAGGACATTTCTATAAAAAAATAACATTCCACAGTCCATTTCCTAAGATATAATAGTTCATTTCTTAAGATGCCTCACACTAGCATTCATACAGCCAGTAATCTGTAGTAATTTTTTTAAAATGAATAATTCGCTTGACGAACTCTGCAGTTTCATAATATTGCTGAATGTCTCATTTTGTGCAGTCGGGATTATCAATACAACACTATTCAAGTATATATAGGCTTTCCAATTCTTCATCCCGTTTCTTAATATAACTGATATAACTGATTCCAAATATTAAAATTTTTCAGTAACAGAATGCGAATATCCGTTCAATCTGATAAATATTTATATTCTATTTTAGTGTGATTTTAGTGTGACGAGTATATAAAGTGTCTCCAATAATGAATAACCGCGGTCTTTATATTTCAACAGTATTCCTACCAATGCCTTACGTAAAGTCAGTAACCCAGCTCACTAGGGCTTGAGATTTCAACAATATTCACTATTCTAATTTTCACAGAATACTGACTTATTTCGTGAGTTCTTTATCAAATTTTATGTTCAGCTATTATCTATTTGCAACAATAATATATAGCGTTGGCTATTGCTTTGGTAATGGCGTCACAGTCTAGGTTCTACATTAAAGCTAGAATATATAATAGCCGGCCATATTCTTCTTTAGAAACTTTCCGCTGACGGTCAGGGTGCCTTTTAAGCAGTCATATTTAGGTGGTCATGATGATGATACTTTCATAATATTTTTTAATAATTCTTCAAATTTCTTGATTATAATTTTTAATGCAAATTTTCGAATATGTACCAAATAAGCTCTATAGCATAATTTAGTAATATACATACGGACGTAAACCTTTTTTGAGTAACCTATAAATATTTTCGCGGTGATTTCATATTGACCAGTTTAATATCACACAACAAAACAAAAACATTGTTCGCTATCAAAGGTTAACATTGTTCCCACTTATAAAATATTATTGTAAGTAAATTAAAGGTAGCAATGACTTCGTGAGAGAATCATATTTTTTGTTTATTTCTTGTAAGTACTTAATGTTCATCTTAGGTTGCAAATCAGAATAGCTAATTAACTACTATATAAATCAAGTGAAAGTTTCTTCGGTTAAGACAAGAAACAAATAGTTAAGAAATAACAAAACATTGTTAAAAATTGTGAATAATATTTATATTGTACGAGAGTAATACCTAGTTAGGCTCTTGAATTGTATTGCAAATATGCAAAGAAATTAGTATTGCTAGTGTTCGACTATTGATTGTTATGCCATTTTATTAATCTGTAAATTTATCAGTCGATCTCTCCATTCTGATCAACAATCTCTGATGTCCATCAATCTGTCATTTGTACGTATGTGCATCTTAGTTCTAAAGTCCATTTGTACGTCAATCCGTCAGTAGATATAAGATTTTCGCAGCCACTCATATCAGTCCCTAATCATAACACCTTTTTGAT
This sequence comes from Penthetria funebris, assembly GCA_027564355.1. Taxonomy (NCBI): domain Eukaryota; kingdom Metazoa; phylum Arthropoda; class Insecta; order Diptera; family Pleciidae; genus Penthetria; species Penthetria funebris. The sequence continues at coordinate 4,970 of JANSTX010057031.1, forward strand.
ATTTTCGATCCTAATTAAATCTCCTATCCCACTACTTGATATTTCTCAGAATCTAAAATAATTGGCATATAAATGCAATAGAAATTGTTTACTAATATATTTTCCTTTAATATTTCTATATTTTTAGTTATTTTGAATTTTTTCCGTCCATCTCTCTGTCTATCTGCGTTTGGTGTCCGCCTGTCCGTTAGAGCATATGAATTTATGGCCCTCTGGCCATATCTTAGTTTGTCCGTCAATTTGTTCTTATGTACTTTGTGTCCGTCAATACATAATTCAATTCATTCGTTTGTTTTTCTGTCTTTATGACACGTTGTGTCCACTTATTCATCTGTCTGTTTATATATTGTGTCTGTCAATCCAATATGTCCATCAATCAATTCAGTGTGTTTGCCTGTAAAGTGTGTTTGTCTGTACATTGTGCCATCAATCCAATCTGTTTGTCAATCCGTTTTATTGATTTTTATGCGTGCCCATTTTTCCGTTTATTTGTCTATTTGTGTATTCATCTGTTTGTCTATCCGGCAGTTCGTCACTCCGTTATGTTGATCTGTCCGTTTGTCCGTCAGTGCGATGGTCCCAATTTCCATCTCATATCTACTCATATCTCCTTCCTTATAAACCAATCTATTTATTAAAACACCACATTTAAACATCATTTTCATATAGTGAATAAATTGTGACGTCTTAAAGATGATGGTATTTTTTGTTTTGAGTTATGCAAAAGAAATTGTTTACTAATTTTTTTCCATAACTCAATGAAATGTAAATATTTTTAGTTATTTTGCATTTGCTAACAACTTATTTTATGCATTTGCAAAATTTTCTATAGGATGTTTTGAGACATGTAAAAAAACAGAAAAAAACAAGACTACTTTTTTCTCGCAAATTTACAAAGATGTAAGTAAAAATTAAAATAAATATAAATAAATTTAAAATTAGAATTTCTATGCAAATACTCTGGGTTGCTGTCACTGACCACTTAATCAAAAGAAGCATTTTTTTTTTATTGTTTCACTCCTTCAGACTTACACATTTTACTATATTTATTTGCATATTTACTGAGTGACGACCTATTTCATAATTAATTGATTTTGTAAATGAGGTGAGACATGAGTTTAAAAACAAAATAGCACGATTGACTCCAGCTGCTTAATCACACTGTCACTAATAGGTGAATGATAAACGTCTTATTGATGGTATTTGAAGCGTTTCGTTCCCAATTCTACGGACAATAATCTTCATAAGAATTTGAATATGCAATTTAAATCAATCGTGTATGAAAGTTCTAGTGACTCTTTGGTAAGTAACTTTAGTTAGTGTGTTGATGAAATGTAATATTAAATGCATATCATAAATTCAGTCACTACTACATGCCTTAAAATTGCATAAATTATGGTTATGGTTATTAAGTATTAAGTGAAATCACAGCTATAATAGTTTTATGTGTATTTTTAAATTGTAGAAATTATGCCTCAACCAACGAAACTGCCGCAAATTGTTGAAGAATTTTTCGATATAAACTCGACTAGTAAAATTCCGAAAACACTGAAATATAAATTATCAATAAATGAATTTGAATTTTAGGTGCTATAGTCCGGGGAATCCAAATATGATGATTTTCAATTAATAAATTAAGATAATTGACATCGTCATCACCATTATTTTAAACCTGTGCACCACATATGGGTGCATTAGGTGATTTAATTAGCATACCGTTTCGTTTATAATTTATATCGATGTAATTTTGATGTGCATATGTAATTATGGAAATGGAAATGGAAATATCGAAAGGTAATAATTGCATAATTTGACAATATTACAATTTTATAAAATAATTTAAATAACTAAAATTAAAATTCAAAGAGCAGACCATATTTAAAAAGACTCCATTGACCTAGTCATATACATTTTCGATAGTATTTCTTTAGTTTTAAAATACGTGAATTTAAAGTTTAATCAAAATCGTCATTTAAATCCTAAGACTATTGTTATTTTATTTATGTTTCAACATATTATTACATACTTATTTAGAGTCGTAAAAATTTATTTAATTATGTTGAATTTCACGCTAGATTTTCAAGTTAAAAGTTTTAGTATATTGCAGCTTGAATCAAATCCTTCGGGCATTTTTGATTCAAGTACAATTATTATATCAACAAACTTCTTAATGCTTTATTCAATTAATCTATTTACGTCTAGAACATCGAGAGAACATATATTGTCAGAATTTTCTGACCCACCTAACATATTGATTTCGGTAAGAATTGTCCTTTCCATTTGAGATTAACAATAACATATCCATCAGTTTTTATTTTATCGAAGTTTTATAGTTCAGTTTCTACATAATATTCTCTTGCATGATCACTTCCATATCATTATCATTTTACACTTATATTTGTCAAAGAAGCATATTGGACACTTTAATAAAATATTAAGTCAGTAATCAACTTTTTGATTGCCGTTGTAAATTTTCCGTTGCCTCGAAATTTAATCGTGCGCCCAAATGTAAAATTAACAGATCTTGAGTGCGATGACTGTACATGTTGATTATTCAGAGGAAATACTCGTATATTCAGTATAATACCAAAATCTCACTATATGATATTATTTATAGAAAAGAGATTGAGTACCCTCATTACATCTATGCCCAAGTGAATATATATATACGATCACATGTTCATTACCGCTAATTTCAAAATCTGAGTTTTGAATTCCACCTAGAAAGCCAAATGTATAAAATGGGAATGGAAGACTTAATCTAATTTTATAGACGATGAATTCAAATGATCTCTAATCTACGAGTATATGTTCGTGTTATTCGTATAGTGGACAATTTTAATCGGAAAGCCAGAATATTTTATCCATATCTTCACCACCACATGGTGTCATCCATGTGATTCCACATTCTTAATTTATGATTATTTTGTAATGCTTCCATTACTAAATCATCAATCATAGGTTTGTTTTTGATGCCTTTTCCGATGTTAATTTTAATGCGTAACTTTTGTTAATAACAATTAATATTCATATCATTATAAAATTAATTGTTATTAATTATTAATAATAAATAATTGTAATTTTTTTAGTATAAAAATACTTTCTCTTCACATTCGTATCGTTATTTTTTAATTATGAAAATTAAAAACATATACCGAAACCAAAGTTATTTATTTTGCCTTTTCCACACTACACGATCGGCAATTCCACATTACAATATTTTATCAATATTTCTAAATATATTTTTGTTATATAATTGCAATAAAATAAAATAGTTTTATGTATGCTAGTCTAGTGCCAATTTAAAATATTCAATATTCAATTAATTACATAAATGTATAAATATTTACATATAAAAACAGATTAAAATGATACTTAATTTGTAAAGAAATTGCAAAATGTGTTTATAGCATTGATGAACATGCAAAAAATATTAGCAAAAAAAAAAAAACTATACATTCCAAACAAATCATCTGCAAAATTCATGGACATTTATCTGAACAATTCAGACATTAATAAAAGGGTAGAAAATGTCATACCATTATCCGTTCAATGTATTTCCGTTTCTTTCTTGCGATTAAAGTAGTGTCATTAGAATTCCCAATGATCTTTAAATCTATTGCACTATTCTCTGCTTATATAAATAATTATCCTATTCCTATTTCTAATCAAGTTCTATATAACATTCATGGCAATAATTTCATCCGAAATATTCTAATATACTTGCAAATAACATTACTTGTGCCAATAATCTGAGTCTTAATTTAGTAGTTTATTTTCAAGTCATCCCCAAATCAAATAGGACTTTTTTTCACTTATTGTCACTGCACTATCTAATAAATGAAACATTTTCGAAATTTTCAAATATATCGTGTTGCTGGTATTAACATATATGGTAGGACTAGACTATGGACTTACTGGCGAAAATAAAATACTTATTGCCAGGATAAAAGTCACGAAGATTTGATAAGTTTATAAACAATTATTTCAAATTAGTAGTGAATTCGTTTTTATCTTGAACAATCATAATTTACCAAAATGGATTATATTTAAATAAACACTATAAATAAAATCACTTCTCGAACTCATAGACATAAGTATAACTACCACTGATGAATAAAATCCGATGAAGGGATAATGAAAGGCTTCAAGTGGCTTTAAAATTGGTTAAGAAACCTGAAGATCCTCGTCGTCTACTTTATGCGGCACAATATCAATATCGATGGAGAACTGTATCTTTATTCAGAAAATAAATTCATAATCACTAGAAATTTTAATGAATGCATACCAACCTAGTGCATGGACAGAGTGTAATTGCCAATAATTCTTATTTAAGAAACAACAGCTAATCTACTTATAATTTCAGATGAATTCAATACTGTTGGCGGTTAATGTGAAGGCAAAATCCACTTTATTATCGTCTTAACCGGTACACCACTTTCTCAATCAAATTTTAATTTTTTTATTAAACATCTAAGGTTGATTATATACATTTCATATTAAATCAACTTTTTACGTTGATGCTAAACGTATATAACAAGATGTTGGATTACAATTAAAGTAATTTAAAAAACTATACTCGTTCTCGTACATACAAATTTTTGGAGGAAATGCTTTGGTCAGTAATTTGTTTAAATTGTTAATTAATTAGCAAATGACAGTTTTGAAGTCTTCTCATTAAAAATTATGTAATAACAAGTATATAGTAAGTAATGATCAATTTATGTAATTTATGAGCATTAGCAATTTTTCAATTGCTCATTGATAATTTTATTCAAATTAGATAGAAATGATCGTGATATTTGAAAAGTTTTTTGTCAGATTAAATAGACGTGTATAATTTAATGTTGTTATTATATATTGCATTAGCCCGTTAAAACAAATTAGACCAACAAACATCCAAATGTTGCTCAACATACCTTATTACCTCACCTGTGATACCAGCCATTAACATGATCACAGGATATGCCGATCATGGTGGACGTGGTCAAAACTATACAATCTCTTGTTTGACAACTTGTCATTTAAATAATCTCATCATCAGACTGGATTTAGAGTAATTTCTGGCAGGAAACTAAACAGGTATATTTGTTCGGTTGACATTTTTCATGTCACATTAAAAGCGTACAAACTTTGAATGCTGATGATAGTGACGAAATTGCTTTTTATCTAACATCTAGGTTTCTCTCTATTTTCATATATTGCCATTTAAAAATCAATTTCAGAATATTAATACTTAGGAATGAAGGATAAACATTTCATCAACAAATATTTGGTATATAAAGCAGCAAATTTCAGCAATTTGCTTTTCTAGATATTTCAATATGACTTGTTCGGTTCACTGTACCGCTGATTTTAAAGAAAAGTGTAACGCTGATTTTAATGAAAATTGTTCGCAACGAATAAAATGTTCAAACAGAGTGCTGAATATTTTGTATAATTTGTTACTAATAGCAGAACATATGCAGATTCATCAACACAAAACTACTGTGGAAGTAAAAGATCATTTATGCATTAACAAATATTGTAATTGGTGGTACAATAATTAATCACAAAACAATCCATATGACAACTTGATTATATTCAATATTCCATCCCTTATTCCTCTCTCAATATAAACTAGTTTTGTTAATCCGTTTTACCAGTTTTATTGAGATGTCACATTTGATTATCACAAATTCTAATTTTGTTTCTAATATTTTACGTATTATTAAATAAAGGATAATTGCATTGAAATTATAATACACATCCACACGTATCAAACAGCAACAGCTGACTGACTAAACATGCAATTGGTAAAACAAGTAAACAACGGTACTACTATACGAGGCTCGTGTAAGTGTACCACGTTAAGCGAAAACTGTATCTATAGTGATCTCTATGATTATTTAAATTTTAGCTAGAATATGACTTTTAAAGAGTAACACTATCGGCTATATATCATAAAAATAAATTGCACTTTAATTTTTTTTTTCAAACGGATTTGTCCATACTTGAACTTCACGTTGAACTTGAACTTCAACTTGAACTTGAACTTGAACTTCAACTTGAACTTGAACTTGAAGTTGCTTGTACATAACTGGTGTTCAATGACCTTGTGAAATAGTGGAATTTTTGTTTAGCATTTTCAATTATGTGCGGTATGCGATAATTTGAGTATGCTTCAACATATCGAAATGAAACATTTTGCAAGCATAATTTATTTGTACAGAGATCATGTGTGGGCAGATGAATTAAATTATAGTACGCGTGAACCATGCAAATAAAATGTCCACTTAACAAATTACGCAATATTTTTAGTATATTTTTTGATCAACAAATTCAATGTATATTCAGGCTTTATAGGTACAAAGTATAAGACATTTCTAGAATACAAAATTAATTATCACTGTTCAAATATTTTCGTAATTCTGACTAGTAAACTAATTGGGTTGTGTCGTCCTCTTAGATGTAAATTCCACGTATGTAGTTTGTCTACGGCATGTTACCATTAGGGTAATTGATTAGGCTTCAATTTGGTGATTTACACTGACCTGCAAATTATATAACATACTTATTGTTCACTATCTCGGTCATTTTGATATTGTAAAATAAACTTATTATCTCCTTTGTTCATCCGTATCTGTAATTAAACCTTGACAAATGGACATGCGATGTACAGAAAAGACCATATATATAGCCCATTCCGAATTTATGAAGTCACCTGTTCGAACTATATTTACTCTTGATCGTGATAGTCCACTATAGTTTTTTTGCTTATTTGAACTAAATTGCGGGATGTTTAAAGTGTGTCATTTTCTAAAATCGTATAAATACAATCTTTCGAATTTTTTGTACTGGATCAGGGAATAATTTGGTCAATTTTTGTTCGAAATACTTCATGAAACAATGTACCGTCTGCTAAGGAAACTCACCCTAAAGTGCTACAGAACAGATAATTCAATTCAATCCATTTGTTTGATTTCAAAAGATATGCTTTAAATGACCATGTGAACAGAGTGCAACCACCTACAGAATTGATATGTGATTCAAGAATATTTAAAGTTTCTGGTCCAAATCAATGTGAATTCAAATCCGCATTACATAAACTTTAATAAAATACAGCAAGTCAGTTGGCGCTAGTAATGCTGACCATTAAATTTCCCATTTAGTCTAAGCATGATAAATAACATAAAACATGTTTTCGCATATAAAATTTTAAGTAATTCGTGTAAATATTACCCTCTTCTTAAATAGATGTTTTCATTTCGTTCATGCCCTATGCTCTCGCGTGGAGTAAAGGTCGAAATGATGTATATCATCAGTTATGCTGAAGTATACCAAAAATTTTTTTAAATTATATAATTTATTGCCCATATTAAATCAATCTTCTTATGTTGATTGAGTCACTAGTTAGTTATGCAGTTGAACAAATTGCGATTTCATATATAATAAAAAAACATCGTTTACAATCAATTAGTTCCTAATTATCCATACAAATTTACATTACTAACACTGGCAATCATCTCAAGTGTTTAGTTCATAATTAACCTTTTTATAGAATTACAACATAATTTTTGTAGACACAGAGAATGCATCATTCATTGACATGGTCATTTATTTAAAATAAAAAATTGACCTACACTTACTTTCTTATTCATCAGAAAAATTTCATTCCATATACAAATGTAATTTTGAAGTTTTTTTGTGGCTTGTTTTTAATGTATCCATAACACACGAACAAAAAAATTGGAAAAAAATAACTTCTTTTCCATCATAAATGTTGATAAATGACTGAACATAATGTATCAAATAATTCATTGAAGAAGTTCCTGTATTTTATACCACAAATAGGATTAAGATATGGTATCTAAGGATATTAAGATAAGTTATCTGTAACTATTCTTGTAAAGTAACTCCATTCATATGGGACACATCACGTATCGAACTTAATTCAAGAGTTTCTCAATGATAATAACATACGATTATAATTAATATTATATATTTGAACATCATTCATGAGGTCCTAAATTCAAGTCAACATATGTGTAATGAAATATTACATAGTACTTATTCAGAAACATATTGATGTTCTGTCTTAAGACAATTAATCCTGACTTAATTTTTTTAACCGACTGTGCGGTATATTAAAAACTGTAGACACATCCTCAGATGATTTTAGTAAATGAGTTTACTATTATGAAGCAATTAAATGTGTATTCCAATCCCTCTTGAATGCTATTAGGTAAAGAGTTTTGTCTTCACAAGGTGAAATGTATGTGTGATCTCATATATATGGCAATCATATATGCTGGTAATAAAATATGAAAACTGTTTAAATTTTGCCACTCACACGGAAAATATTATGTATGGTCTTACAGCAATACTTATGCGGTCTCACGATAAAACTTATCTTCCACACGTAATAAAAGATGAACAATAAGACACTTGTTCTGTAACAGTTATGTGTTCTCACCATAAAGTTTATGTGTTTCCTTACTAATATTCATAGTATAACCTAGTCATATTCAACTGCATCTGTACTAGTTAGTACACTTTTGCCTTACTCACTGATTGTCCCTACTGATTATAGTAGAATGCAACTTACTTCGACTATGATTAATTTACATTGTGAATAATTACAGATTAGCTTTTTAACCATGTACTTCGTCTCAACATATTGATTGCACTATCAGCGATGTTTAGTGATATTTTTTATATAAAGGTGTTGTTACTAGTCACACAGAAAATTCCTTGAAATTTAACCAAAACAGAATGACTGTCGGTCATGTCTTTGCCCCTTAAGAGGCTTTTAATAGATATTATTTTCAAGTACGGTTTATGCAACTATAATCTGACCGCAAGCTTTGACCCGTTACTGATGAACGAAATTATGAAATATTTAAATTTGAATAAGTAAAAGTGAATCATGTTTTAAATCTTTACACGAAAATCTCTTAAATAATTTCGTAATTACAAGAATGGTTGTTGTGTGTCCTATACCAATTCCTTTGCTACTTATTGTATAACTTTAACATTAATCGAAATGTATTTATTTACTTTTATATGCTTTTACGCATTAAATAATCGCAAATTCACGTATTTAAAAGAAAGGTAATTACATAATTAATTATACTGTAATTAACAACATACACTTATGGTGACGATTTTTATTTAAAGCGTAACGACTTTAATTTAATTAATTAAACATAAAATACATTATTTAATTATTTTTTTTACAAATTCTTTTGTAACAATCATATGAATATTAGTTTATAAAAATACTTTGTTTTAAATACAAAGATTATGCCAATAGAAGCACTTAAATATTTGTGAAGGAAGACAGACCATAATAAAAAAAATTAGATAATATTTTTATTTCAATCGTGTTATGTGTGGGCGGAAGCGAAAGTCATTACTAAACACTAACTGGCTAGGTGAATAATCAACAAATTTATGCACCTGTATTTTCAATTTAAAATCCACTTAAATTCTTTCAAAATAAGAAATTGCAAATAAACCACTTAAACGCGATGATCGACTGTATAAGAGGATTTGGCAAATTATTATGAATATTAATCGCAAATGAAGTACATAATTAAAGTTTCACATAAAATTCGAATCAGTAGAAAGTGAGTGCATCCTTCATAATACCTTAATAGTCTATGTGAACACATCAAATGCTATATTACTAGAACGTGTACTCAATAAAGAACTTTCGACAATTATATATACCCTACATCATCGACAAACAAATAGTTTACTCATGTCCCTAATTATGTTAAGTGCCATATCAGAGAATTGATGGTTGCGAAAGCAAGGAATATGTGTTCGTGAGTACACGTGCAATCGAATAATGAACAGGATAAATATCAAAAGTATAATTACTAACACGAATGAGATTGACCAGCTGAATTTAGGGACACAATATTGTCATAACTGAACACTTGAGTTTAGTGAAAGTACATGGCGAGATAACACAAACATTGTAGTTGGAGCACTCTGCAAATTCAAACAATATGAGGGAACAGACAAGTGAATAGTACCTTAACACAGAATATTCATTTCAATCAAAGGACAGTTTTGCTGATAAGTTCAAATTACTGATGGTCCAGTTAAATTGAAAACCGACTACAGGATGTTTCACTGGTTTTGTCATGATAAAATATCAAACTCTGTTTACAACATCTAAAAGACAATATGGCAGCCGATGCAGATAATATATTGTACAAAATATTTAAGATAAACTTGGATAGCATTGCGTTAATATTGGATTCCATTATTAGACTACATCCAATATTTTGGGATTTTTTTCCACAATTGAAAATTCTGCAAAAAAATTTAAAAAAAATTAAAACTATACCGCTACTATTGTCTAACTGTGAAACTTTAAAAGTGATTAAATAACATTGTGTTGTGCGACAATATTTAAGTGTTCGTCAATTTGGGTGCCACAATCGTATACTAAAAATTTTATTTGCTGTCCAATTAAATTATCAAAAGCGAGAACTTAAAAAGGCTGGCAGATCTGAAGGCAATGAACAGTGGTGTCGGTGATATTTTAAAGTACACACTTGACTGAAATCTCCATGGTAATAGAAAGTCCCAAGACAATGTGGCGAATAATCGTTATTATTGAGTCTAGTACCAGAGGGTTGGGAATGGAGTGAACTGAAATTACTGGCTAAAAATATTAAATAATGCTATAGAGTAAAAGTTTCGATGATGTACAAAATATATACAATAGAGATTTGAAAATTATTAATTGGCATTTCTTTTCCATATTGTCTTGTCGCAGATATTTTTGCTGAAAAAGAGAACTGTAAAAATCCAGAATATTATGAATGCGGAATAGGGTTTAGTTGGATGTCCGATAGAAGCGTATAATGAAAAATTTTGATACAACGATTGCGGTGTCAGTAAGTTTGTTTCAATTTGCAAAGTGGGTGTCGTAGGTAGGATTGACTAGAATATTAGTCTCAATCTCAACCAATATTTCACTTAATGATAATGTCAAAGGCATTTAGACATATCTATTGTCGATCATTTACAATCATTAACCACATATTTATCTTTTCGATATACAAAAAAAAAAAAACAAATACCGTATGTATAATATATTTATTAATAGTGATTAACATTATGTTATACTCGTATACTTGCACTTTCATAATTTTCTAACCAAAATCAATAAATTAACTGAAAACTGTTATACAATAATTGGGTCATAAAATAAAGAAGGCAAAAAAAAAAACTGCATAATTTATTATTAATACACTTTCCTCTTAGTCGACCAAGAAAAATTCGCCATCAAACTCTCGTAACACACAAGTAAATATAACATCATAACATTGTAAAAATATCTGTCGGTCAGAGTCAAGTTGAATGATTTCTTAAATTAAAAAAAAATCACGCAAAAAAAGTATGAATTACTAAAATAATAACGAAAAAAAAAATCCATACAAAATATTGATGTTAATAATTCCATTTAATTTTGTAATTTACAAGTAGTTTGATGTGGTCAAAAAAAGCGAAAGTGTTAAAAATACTACCTTAAGCCAATTGATGGGCAGACGGATGGATGGATGAATATCTGCAAATTTCATTTTTGCAACATAAACTGGAATTTAAATTCCTTTATGATTGTTTACATGACGATCACATAATTCGATTTATGGTTGGTTCATAAATTGCAAATATCCGAATAACCGATAATAAAAATTCTTCAGATCAATAATTAGCATCATTTGTATACATTGAAGCCGATTTTGCATATTTACAATTTATACAGCATTTCATCACTTTTCTCTTCTTTGAAAAAAATACCTCTAATTAAATTCAAATTATCAGGTTTTTTTTTTTAAATTAATTAAAAGTTCTTCCTTATTGCCAATAATTTTTACCAATTTATCACATGCCAATTGTTAAAATTGATCAATTTGAATCATGTTTTATATACTACCGAGTAATTATGCAATTATTTTATTATTTGTTGGTAATTTATTAATTAAGTATGCAATTCAAGTAAATTTCCATGTAATTGCGACGAAATGCATGTTTCACTAAATACACAATCAGATAAGCGATATTGAAGGCAATAATTATAATCGTTTTATTTACATGATCATATGCTGGTCATTTATTGACAGTATATTAGCAAAACAAAAAAAAAAATAAATAAAATCTTTGAATATCTGAGTCTAACGCAAGATTAAGAAAAGATTTAGCGAAAATACAAAAACTTGCTTTCGATCATTTTTATCCAAAATCCATAATCAGTGGACGTGAAATATAAATTGGGGTTGCTTTGGCGCTTTGTTGTTCAATATATACATTGTGACTACCAGTTATAGTATTGGTTTCTTAATTTTCAGATTCTGTCTAATTTATGTAATATATTGTAAATTTTGAATTCGCGTTCAAATGCTTACTATGCGTTGGGAACAGATTTTTAATTTACCACCATCAAAGCAAAAAAAAATTAATTTGGAACACGATGATGAACATCGGGGGTTACGGAAATAAGTGAAAGAAAAACAGATAATAAACTACATCTCATTATTAACATCTCGACATCAACAACTGGTATATTTACACACAAACTAGTAGCAATAGTACCGCACTCCTTAATGATGATTTACTGAACCCCATTATATATGGTACAGGAAAAGGCCCAGTTTTCACAATGGTATCAGGAGTTCATGATAAACATTAATCTATATTTAAAATAAGTTTTTAAAGGCACATGTTTAACATTAAAATAATTTTTTCGATTTTAAAAACTCTAACATGTGTTGAAATCGATCAGATGAGGTGTTTTCTACACGTATTTATTCACTATAACACATAGAGTTCCTGAATGGAAAATTTTAAATGTGAAATTACTATACAAATTTAAATCTTTTAGTTGAGAGAGTTTTTGCTAAGTTCATATTTAAAACTAGCTATAATTTGTTAAACAATTAGTTACTAAAGTACAACATATCAGCATTTCGCTGTTAAAACATTGTATAATTAAACAAAACAATTTATTATTGTTTTTCATTCATTTTTTTAAAAGAATTCCATAAATATTTTTACTATTCAAAACGATTACTAAATTTGCATATGAATGATCGGATATTATAGGAAAAAATTGCTTAATTAAATAACAAAACAAAACATGACGTAGCGCTACAACTAACGTAAAAGTGAAATGTGTAATTGAATGTAGTGATTATATTTTTTTATGGGCACGTTAAAAAATTAGATCAAAATATTTGAGGTAATAGTGCAAAATATTACGATAATACGATAATATAACGATAATAATTTGCAGTTTCTAATATATAATTTTTGTAGCTGCGATGACACGTGATTACTATTGACATATTTAGTGATCGACGAACTGGTGATTTCGTTGATGTGAAGGGAGTTTGAATTAGTAATCATTATTTGATAGTCAATTGAATTAAACTTATGGTACACATAAGGCGACAACGTAGACCTGCTAGACGCATAAATGTCGCTGAACTTCGAGGCAACCGTTTACAAGCAATTTGGCGAATCGTTTAATATACTACAAGTTATTGGTTTATTATCTTTTCATGGTCTCCATAAAATGAGCTGCAAATTGTGGTTGATATATAAATTGGATATACGTTTCTGAAATGTTAACATTAAATGCTATTTTATGATTGTCGATGTCTTTCAAATCGAGAAATATAATGGAATAGTTAAGATTTAAGTGTTAGCGCGATTACTGCGTATCTTTATAATAATTTGAATACGACCTACTTGTTATAGCACAACAGGACTGCACAGATAATGATCCAAATATAAGTTACATATAAGATCCATTTATTATATAATATTCAATTATATTCATTTAATATCAATTTATATGATTTAAAGTTTGCATGTTGTAAGACATGTTCATCTACCAAAATAATTGACGGAAAAGAAAACCTAATATCTTATTTATTATATAGTAATAATTTTATCATAATAATCTCATAATGATTTGGATACATAAGTATAAGTGCCAGACTTGACAAATTCACTTTCGCTTAATTATCTGAGTAAATAATCATATTATTTGGAACTTATTGATCGATCATTCATTATTTTAAAATATACGAGTACCATAATAAAATTATAACTTTATATTTATGAATATTCATATTTTATGTAATCGTTTATGCTTTATGAACCTTGTCATAAATAAATTACAGAAAATATGACATGTAGAAAACTGTAATAAAATCATATAATTTATATATATAGTATTTCTTAATATGCGGCAAATCATTATCATCATTTCAACCTTCACTACACACGCGAACATAGACCATCATTGAGCAATCGCCATTGATCTGGACGTTACCTTCACTTCGCTCTATTATCCACCACTGGTGCTAACAGAATTCCTCACCACGATCTTTCTTGAACATTCGAGTTTTCTATTATAATGAGAATTCACAGGTGCTAAACCTACTATAATAATCCGATCCAATTCCATTTCCATCATCGATATCATCAAAATCTCGCATGTAACCATATAACAATAGCAATTAAAAGAGAAATTTTTGTCACTTAGCTTAAAATTTCGTGCAACTAACACACCTTTTTTATGCGTGCCAAATAACTTCTCATATACATGCAGCTTTCTATCTCCCCCTATTTGTGTATCGTCAGTTTAAGGCTTCATGACTTCGGTGAATGAATTTGGATATTTGATCGTATGGTTTACTACTGCTACATAGTATTAGAATAAGATTTTCGGACTCTCTTTTTTGGTTAAAAATCTCAAGGCCTATTTAACCAACATTCTATTGAAATTCTTTGATTGTTATCTTTCCATTTGATGTAAGGATATCGGTGGACCAGGACGCAAATACGCATATGTCATTAAAGGACGAATGAGTTGTTTGTAGCAAAGGATTTTTATCTTTTTATCGAGTTTACTGGTTTCTTTTTAGGATTGCGACCGTTGATTGTAGTGACCTTAAAATCATCTTTGAAATCTCATTTATATGCGGATCAAATTTAAGGTTGGTGAATCGTATACCAAGATATTTCGTGTCATTAGCATTATTTTTTAATTAGATGGTCTCGATTATACCCCCAAGAAACATACAAGTTTCTTAATAATGTAATATAACGAAATTCATTAAACTTTTGAACACTAACGGAATTAAATAAATTTATCAGATACTATAATCAAATACTTAATTGGTATATATAAGTTGAGCTGTTATTCCGTTGGAAAAGTTTCCATAAACTAAAGCATAACCTATGTTATAAGCAAATATTAAGTTCTTTTTAATTTATGATTAAAAGTAATTAAAATTCCATTACAACATTCTATATTTCATTAAAAAAATCTGCCGCTTGTTGTTAAATATTCGTAGAAAGTACTCGCAAAGGTTTTCTATGTTTCGTTTCTTTGTTGTTTTTTTTTTTTTGCCTGTAGTAATTGATATGAGAAAATGGTAAGTACCACAGCATACAATACATAATTTTTTTTTGATAGATCTTCAAAATAATTATCTGTAATATTCTCAGCATGTAATTTTTTGTGCAATATAAAATATACATCTCGCGTATATCTGATCTAGAAATTAAAATAAAATATCACTTCAACATGAACTTAATTTCGATTTTTATGTTTGCATAAATTAACAATAATAGACATGAATTAAAATATTATAAATTAATATGACTTAATTAATCTATTAAATTTAATTAAGTGAATGCAGTTAATTTATGTTAGATATCAAGAATGGATAAATTATGCATAAATGGTTCAATAAAAAAAAATGTATTCATAAATTATATTTATGTTTTTTCAATGTGAATAGTGATCAATGATCATAGTATACTGACGTTGACGAAATAAAGCAGTTAAAATGTTTGGAGTAATGAATGGCAATTTGTATGTACTATTTTCAACCTCTGCCCATTTAATTCAACTGCTCGTTAGTATAATATGTTAGATTAATACATGAATTTGGTAAATATTCCAAATTAAGGTAGAAGATTGGAATAGCATTTTTTTGTTAAATTATTTATTTAAATTGGTCAAATTTTGTATAATTATTTAAAAAAAAATTAAATGAAAGATCAAATCATTTTTCTTAATTAATTCCACTGTATTTGTCATAATTCATCGTAGATTTATGAGAAATACTGTTAAGGAGAAAAATTTTATGTACGATTTAATTATTACATTACTAAATTTTCTGATTGAATGCCTTTAATACATTGACACCCCCATCACTGTTCCAGTGTTTTACAATTTTTTTACAAAAGGTTCGTCGCCTAGAGTCTTTTGTTTTTTTCTTTTTAACTTTTATTATTAAAATATTAATAGATATTATAATTTAAACATCATTCTTAGTTTATTTATTGAAAATTACGAATTATATATTATTGATTAATTATTAATATGATTTTTTGCTTAAAACATTATTTAATTGATTACACTTAGAAAGCCAATGTTAATGTTTGAAAAATTTAAGATTAATGAAATTATTTGTATTATTAAAATATTAAAAGATTTACCATATACTAATAATGCCTAATAATGAATAAAAAGAAAACTTAGTAATTATTTTCATAATTACTAAGAAATTTGTTTATAATCAAAAATACACCTTCCTGTTAATTATCTATTAATGTACGGGTATGCACTTAAAATATTAAAAAAAAAAAAAATATTAAAAAATAATAACTCATGATATGAGAAAAATAAAATTTACGTGATTGAGCGAAAGTGTTTCTGTTTTTTATTTTTTTATTTTTTTATTTTTTGTTATTTTTATTTCTTTATTTAAAACTTATGTAACACCAATTGTTGTTAGTTTATATTTAATTTTATTTTTTTCATTTTAGTTTTCTTTGCATGCCTACAGCAAATTAACTCATCAATATGTACAAAAAGGCTATGAAAACATTTCTGGTAATGAATTTTATTTTTAATCATAGTGTAAGTTATAATCGTATGAACTGCTTGTTTAATTTCTAAATTGCATAAGTTTAATTATCGCAATTATTATGTCGAACTGTAGAACAGAATATATTTTTTAAATATGTAGGAAGATTAAAAATGCAGTCATCAAATAGTGCAGGTTGTGTATATGGTCATCAAATTAACATTAGATAAATTATTGTATTGTGGTAAAGCATTGTTTATGGTATTTCGTATATTTTCTCTTGAGCTGTTCAGAAAATTTAGTTCTAAACAAATCAACTAAAAGTTTGTCATTATTTGCTTTAAATTAATATTAATATTAGATTCTGGTAAAATAAGCAATTGTCTATAGTTTTTTATTAAAAAATAATACTTTAATAATCCAAAATATCTACTAGCTTTGATGTACATCATTTATTTCATCAGGAAGTATATAGTCAAGACTCGTGCGATTATATTATATAATAGTATCTGTTCGTAAAATTAATTATACGCTGTAAATTTCTGGTCTAATATGATCGAACCATATTAATCTACTTTTAATGATTATTTTGATAATATTAGCGACTTTTTGTAATTAATCCTTCCTGCATTGTTACTTCGCGGACGACCATCGTAACATTCTCATTTTGATAGTGTATGATTCTTCAATATAATTCGGTCTGAATATATGGTCCCTGTTAACTGTCCAAAATTCAAAACTATATTGTTAAATTTTGAATAATTTTTGTGCAAAGGCTGGAATTTACTGCTACACCGCTCTTTCACACCACGTTTTCGTACAATATTACCGATTTCATTTTTGATAAAGATTTGGTGACCATAATTAGTCAGACTTAAGAGATTCATATATCTGATTTATGTTTCTTAATTTCGTGATTATTCTTGAAAATACTTCAAATTCAGTCTATCACTCAATTTATCATCAATCATATATCAACTTCTGCTACTTTTTTTTTCATGAATATAGATAGACTTTATGTTTTCATCTTATACTTTGGTAGTAATGAGATTACTTGTTTTTCACTTTATTTCTAGCTAGTTTTTTTTATTTTCTGTATCTAATATATTAGATAATTATTAGATAACCATAAGTATAATCAATGTACTCATTCCAAAGTGTCATTGGAATCATAGAAAATAAATTAGTGAATTCTATTTTAAGGCTATTATGCTTGCATATTCGTTAAGATAATTTTTTTTTCTGTCATCCATTATAAATTCATGATAAATTTCAACAGGTTACGTGGTCGATTTTGGTGAAAAGGTCTGTGTGGTTTTTATTTTTTTTTGTTAATAGAGATTAACAATAAATATTAGATTCATTATTATTTATTTTTATACAAATAAATATATAATTTGACTAACTAATTTACACTGTAAAAGATAATTGAAATATTCAAAGAAATTATTATGTGGTGGATACCACTTGAGCTAAAAGTTATGCAATTTTGTTTGTATAAATATATTGTGAAAAGAAGTTGATTTCTCATCTGGTTTGAATGACAATAACGTTTCTACAATAAATTTAACCGTATTCTTTGAAAAAAAAAAAAATGGTAAATTATATTAACCTTAAGAGTTGTACAAGAATTTTAGATACAATTTGAAAGTAAAAATTTAAACTAACTAAATATTCCCGTACCCCAAATTTGGTGGGAAAAAATGATGTCACCGTTAACATCTGCAGCCAATATGAGTTAATTGAATCTATAAATAAATAGAATATGGTATAGATAGACCATAAACGGAATTATATGGTTAAAATTATAAAGTTGTTGAGAGTTACTTTGGCATAATCTTACAGGCCGTGACAAAATGTTGAGGGTTATTTGACGCAATGATATCGGCTGCGCCAAGATGTTTATAGTTTAGTTGTGGATTAATTGTTGAGCTCAATAAGTGGTTGATGTTAGTTTTTGGGCAGATAATGTAACGTTCAAAATAAAATCCCTTTTTGACTTCGTCTATAAATAATGTTTATATTGATTTAAAATATTACATTACATAATTATTCAACTAAGCACTACCAGTAGTCTTTGGTTGAATAACAAGACTTGGAACATTTAGTTGTTTGGAAATTCTAAGCACTGGTTAATCCAGTAGTCTTTTGAATATCCATATCGTTCAAGTTCCAAAATCTAAATTTTTAAGTGCACAAATATTAAGTATTGTTACACATTTAACATGACTCATGAATACTGCCTGTGATTATTCGATATGATATCGAATTCCAGTTGAGAATACTATACGCTTTGCACAAACACCTAGCAAATAAACAAACTGTAGTACTGCGTGATCAATATGTGTTGTCTATGTCAGGAAAACTAAAGGGTTTCACCAGATAATCCCTCTCCTGTTTTCTTTCCATATAACATTTGAGTTTGTAATTCATTAAGCATTGTTCTAAAGTTCTAGGTTTCAATGTTCATTGTGTTGAAGGCGAAAGTCATTAACGTATTCCCATTCTATCTATTTGTTAATGTTTCTTATTTAATAATTGTATTTCATTTCAGCTAAGTAAGATATGGCAGAATCTATTGGAATATTGTGACTTTTGAAATATTTAATTTATACAATTAAAACTGCCAGTTGTCCGTTGTGGTTTGGTAATTTTGTGATGCAATTTATTAATATTCAGTACGTTAGATACTATTTAACGTAATTTAGTATTATGTACCGGACATATATGACCATGATTGTTCCTAATATTATACAGATAATATGTTGACTAAAACATTTTCGAGTAATGACATTTACCCGCACTCCGTAGAACTTAAGAATTGGTTATTTCCTTCACTAATATAACTTTGGCACAGATATTTATTTACATAATTCAAGCATAATACTGTTAATATTATTTAATAATTATATTTAAAATTTATTGATTCTTTTAAAAATGTAATTACTTTTTTTATTACTTTCTTATTGAATTGCATATTCAAAATGTCATTGATATTTATCTCAAAAATAATATTTACTTAATATTATTTAATTTAATTATTTATTAATTTCCTATTATTTAATATAATAAT
>JANSTX010057042.1:0-24931 GCA_027564355.1 Penthetria funebris
TACGTATTATAGGCGGGAAATTTATAGAAAGCACATGTTTTTGCAAACGAAAAACACGTGGTTAACCTAAAGAAGTAGTACCTATTTTGTAAATTTAAAGCACGTGTTTAGCTATAGAATAATTGAATTGGTTTATGAACTCTTTAAACCATTTGTTAATAAAATTTTCAATCTCCCCTGGATTGTTACTTATTACTTTTGATTTTGTATGCTTTGAACTGTGATGTGTGTTATACTTTACTTCCACTAGGTGTCACCGATAACTCGATTACGAAATATTTTAGCAATGGTGCGATCGAGGCTACAAAGATGGTGTTATTATCATGTTTCTCGACTGGTTGAAAATACATTTCAACATCAAATCAAGTAGCTGGATATTTTTGCAATATTTCACTCGAATATTAAAATATATAACTATATAATTATAAGTGATTATATTTGCTATCAGTTAGAAAATTTTAATTATCATTGTTTGTGTTCGCCTTTGATGTTACGGCAAATTAACAAACTAACATCGCCCTATGCGCCCTTGAAGCGACTACTTTAGACGTTATCAACTGAATCTACATTTTTTCTTAATTAGACAGTTTAAATCTTTGGCCTATTAACTTGGCGAACCTAAGTCTGTTTTACTTAGCCACTAGACTATTTCAATGAAAAAAAAATTCATTTTTTTACAGCAGAGACATCATTTGATGAATAACAACAACCTAACAAATATTTGTAGACATTTCATATTTACTGATATAAAAATTTACTATAAATTTATTTATTATTCATTCTGTAAAACGTTTCTAGTACTCATTTTGTGTTCTTTACGTGAACATTAAACTCGATAATATTTAATGATGCTTATTTTTACATAATTTAATGACCTCATTACGAGGTTATAAATTTTAATTTTCATTTGCATAAAAAATGAATATAGTTAATTTTAGATTTATAAGATTGTATAGTTCATCACCGTTCGATACTTTAAATGCCAAAATAATATTAGATTTAAAATATCGAAAAAAATGTATCGAAAAAATGAAAGCAGTAAAACCAATAAATTTGTCAGAAAAACCGAATAGAACACATGCAGCAGTTTTAGTACCAATTTGTGAGGAAAATGGTCAATTGTCAATTTTGTATACAATACGTTCGGGGAAGCTGAGCAAACACGTTCGTCAAATATCATTCCCAGGTAATTTGTCATCAATTTGAATATAAAAATGATAAATTATCAATAATTCAAACTCATTGGTGTCACTTTAGTTAGACCTTTTAGTACATGTCAGATGAAATGTTAGAAACATGTTTGAAATCAATAAAACTGGCGCAGTTGGTACAGGGATTTAATAAATAGACATTATTGGACTGAGCGGAATTAGCTGGAAGAAGCTAATCAAGAACTAACTTTTCTCGATAATAATGCTAAAAACGAATTTCTTAATCGTAAAATAGCTACATAAGATGGTGTCAACTGTTTTCGAGACTCAATAGCTTTGAAATGTATGAAAATAGACCAATACAAGATCTAAGTTATCGCATCGAGAATTGAATCTAGGCCCTTTATCCCTTACCACTACGCTACATTACCTACCATTTAAATGCGGCGTAACAGCCTTACTAGGTCCATATACTAAAAAGATATATTATTTTATTATATGTGCAATTAAAAAATCCAATGAAATCGCGAGTCTTCCAGGGTCCAGCTACCAAAAAGATATATTATTTTATTATATTTACTTTCTTAATCAATAAATTCAAAATTTCATATAGGTGGCATAAAAGACAGTACAGATTTAACATATGAAGATTGTGCATTACGTGAAACTGAAGAAGAAATTGGATTATCCAGAGATCGTATACAAGTATGGGGAACTGGTACATTAATTACACCAAAAGATGGACCACAAATAACACCTGTTATAGGTACAATAAAGGATTTTAATAGCAATGCACTAAAACTCAATAAAGATGAAGTTGAGGAGACTTTTACAGTACCACTGGAACGCTTATGTTCTGATGAATGTAAAAAATATACGCAATTTCGAACGGGACTTGGATACAGTATTCCCGTGTTTGTAGTCGATCATAAACGTATTTGGGGCATTACTGCTATTATAACATATCAATTTTTAATGTGTATATTACCAAATGAATTGTATAAACATAGAATAAAGTTTATTTCTAGTTATAGATAATTAATTTATAGTGTTGTAGTTAAAATGATGAAAAACATATTTTTACTTTCAACACGTTTTTTTTTTCCTTTTTTGTTCTTGGCCTGTTCTTTTAGCAGATTGTTTAGGAACAGCAAATTGTGTAGAATAAATACAAATGAAGAACTATAAAGTTCTGCGTAATATATATATATATACCTAAATAATTTCTCAATTTGGCACTCGACATCCAAATCAGCCACGTAATGCATCGAAAAACACTCCATCACTAAAAGGTGTCTTCATTTGAGCTGTATCTATAAATATTATTGTATTCGTCTACCCATTGTTTTTTTTCTTTTTTCACAATTCTTGTTTAAAGATAATATCTATACGTCAGCTCACTCTCAATCACATTGGGTAAACATAGTATATAATTTGAAGGATAACAAAATTCACAATAAAAGATATCTGAGTTGTATCCTCTTACCAGGTAAAATCATTACGTAAATATTTTTAAAGAATTTGAAATAAAAACGAAAACTATATCTACATTAAAACATATTCGTATAATAACTGAAACGTATAAAGCACTCTTACCTCTTCGAAATTACGAATTAGTCCTGACGAAATTACCTGATTACTGAATTCAATTTTCAGATTATTTTAAACCAATCTTTACGTACATGTACTTCTTTCATTCTGTGATTAACTATTTTACAAATGTTTGAAAAAAGCAATAGTAAATTCTTGATTTGTTTGCAAATACTGGAACACAAAATTGGTAAATCAGAATATCAGAGACTCTTTTGTATGTCATTAGAACAAGTGATTGATTTTATATGCTATTGTTTACTTTGAATCCAGTGAATTTGCCAGAGTTCTGTCCTTAAAATTTGAAGAAAAATATATTATTTTATTAGTTGTATGTAACATTCACTTGTCTTTTTTAAAATACAATTTTTTGTTTGTTGTTTTAATAATAATTTTGTCTGTGTACTTCAATTTTTATTTATTTGTTTTAATGTATAAAATATATATACAAAGTTTTGGGTTAACATTTTAATTATAATAATAAGATATATATTTTTTATTTATTATTCACTTAAAAAACTATGTTTTTTAATTTATCCTTTAAAAGCAAAAACGAACCAAGAAAAAATGTTTAAAACTAATCGAAAAATAATAATTAAACTGCTCAATTAAAAGGATTTCAAAAGAAGGATGAAAAAAAATAGTATTAAAACTTTATATAATGAAAGAAACATAAAAAGGTGTACTAATAATATCCTTTACTACTCGTTTATATCAATTGGAATAGAAGTTGTGAATGTTGGTGTTTCCAATTCCTCATGCTTTTTCATCTTAAGCATCTGAAATGAAAGATATTTTTTTTATTAATAGAAAATAGCTACTAATTAAAATTTTCTAACTTTTAATATTTAATATTGCTATGCAATTAAAATAAATTAAAATATGTTCACCAAAAATAATATAACGTGCATGATTAATAACGAATTTTGATTGATAAGTCGGTACAGAATATAAAAGATGACGCTGACAATTGCAGCGCCACCTAGTAGTAATATATAAAGAAAGGTAGTTAAAATTTTTAAAAAAATGATTTGCATCCAGTTGCAGTCAAAATTTGCAGTTGATACAAAAGAAAATGACGATATACGGCGGCGTATTTAGGGTTTTACAGATCGGTAGAGACAATACAAATTTTTGGCGAAAAATCATCATAAGCGCGACGAGGTACATCATTTCGACTTGGTTAACTTTGTAAATATTCAAAATAGTCGCTGTTGGAACACGGAAAATCTTCAATTGCGACATCACAGCTCACGATGTAAATTTTACGAGACAAATTTCTCGCCCGCTTAATGTGGTGGTATAAACTGTAAAAACGTCAAATCAGGAGCTTATGGTGCCAGCTCATATTGGCACCATGATCCCCTGATCAGACGACCGATAACACAAGAAATCTGCGAAAATGTTATGAAAAGTATGTTTGAAAGATATTGCATTTGCGCCACAGCTAAGTGCAGCTAAAACAAAATTATAAAATTGTATTATTCAAAAGTTATTCTAAAAAAAAAAAAAACATCGACTTGAAACATATTATTCACCCTGTTCTTCTATCATTGAACTCACTAAAAGTTGCATATATAACGAAATATTAACTTCACAATTACTTCACTTAAATTCGGTCACATCTGTGAAAGCATCCGAAAATTTTAACATGTTACTGATTATTCATGAAATTGATGACAATACACTAATGTATCATATTGTTAATTAGTTCTGCATATTACATATTTTTAATTAATTATGTTTTTACTTTAACATTAGCAAATGAAATTCAATATATTAATTCCAACAAAACTGTTAAAAAATCTGTACTACCAGGATTACCAGGACAAAAGTCCTGACTGAAATGTACAATTCGTCACAAACTGTACGCCAGTTTAACTATGCAATGAAGTTGACAACAATGACACTGCATCCGAAATAAAATGCACAACAATTTAACAATTTTACAAACACCGCATCGATGCAGTGTTTGTGGTATTCAATTGAGTTTTGAAATTTGTTAAAGAAAAATGAATGAAATTACGAAATGGAAATGCACAATTTAATACTTATTTAAATTCCGCAGTCAATAAAATGCACATTTGTTCAATTGATTTCGGATATGCCTAATATAACTTTATTGTCTTTGCTAATTAGTTTTCTACTGAGTAATTAAAAGTATTGCAATATCAAAAAAATAGGTGCGTTTTTGCTAGAACCTGCTTTGTTAAAACCATCACCAAAATCAAAAGGAAAGACCAAATTCAAATTACTACTTTCTAGACTAATAAAAAAAAAACACGTCAAAGCAAATAACCGAAATTTGGTGAAACATACCTTCATATCACCTTTTGCCTTTTTTTAGTTACCGGTGATAAATAAAAAAAAAAAAAAGTTTAAATTAATAAATTATTTAAGAATTAAATTAATAACAACATAATGTTAATGCTTTTATTAATAAAGAAAATCAATAATTTAAAATTAAGTAAAATTTAATTATAACAATTAATTTTTGAAGTAAAAAAAAAAAAATTACCTGTTGCAACTTATAGTGATTAATGATGTCCTGATCGGCGGGACATGATTGTGTAAATGCGTCCAATTGATACATATGATACATATAACGCCACAGTGCAGTTAAATATGTCTGTGAAAAATAAACTCATTTATCAAAACTTATAAATAAATTACAACTGAAATCGTTTAGCAGTCGGCAAATTATTATCTCAACCTTTACGTCTCAAGGGCACGCATATAACTATATGTTAATTTGCCGTTTTATAATTATATACATTTAACATCAACACTGCATTAGTTTGAAGTTATATATTTACAACAATTCGATAGAGTGATATGTAAATCCATAACCACTTAGGTTTTTAGTGATATTTATGTTCATCAAGTACATACAAACATCACACTTATACCTATATTTTTACGTGACGATCAAACAGCATAAAATTGATGTACACTGTAATGATATTTCCGGTGGCACCTAGTGCAGTTAAATATAGGTTGAGCAATTTGAAAATGTTTGTCAGCCATTCCATTCACCACCAACATTTTTTAATCATGATACATATCAGAATTTATTGATTTAAAAATGATATTCAAGTACTTAAAACTAATGGTTTCCTTACGTCAAAAGAAAATTACATATATTTTTAAAAATTCTGTACAATCAGAAATGTTAAAAACAACTTCAACTTCTTACTACAAAATAAGGTAGAAACCGCTTATTTATTTATTTTTTTAGATTATGAATTCGGCAATAAATTTGAAGTTTAAAAAAAAAGAAAAATAAAAACAACTTACGGGAATTTCAAATTCAACAAAATATTTTGCAGCAACTCTTATATGCTGTAGACGAGGCATAAGTTCACAGTCAAAACAACACATGGTATCTCCGGTTAAAAAACGTGTGGCTCTGTGAGCTAAATGATCATTTATTTTCTTCAAATGACTTAATAATGAATTATTTTTTTGTTCATCTTTTTTAACAAGCATTAATTTAAGTTTTGAATAAATGTTTTCAATTAGTGTTGCTACCTCTTTATCCTATAGTTTAAAAATAAAAGAAAAAAAAAAGTTATACATTAGGCATATATAAAATAATATTGTTAATACTTTAGAGTCTTACTATGTTGTGTTACCAAATTTAGGCTTCTGCAGCTGCTTAAACATCTAATGATAGCGTACACGCAAAATGTAAATAGCAATAGTTCATGCTATTTTATAAAAACTATGGACTACGTCGAAATAGAAATGAATTATTCCAAATGGAATTCGAACGTTATATGCTTGTCTTGAATTTGGCCGAAACATCGTAACCACCACTTTTTTGTGGAGTTCACACTTCACACTTACGTGTGAACAAAATTAATTAAACACCATCGAGACGGTTATAGGAAAACAGAAACATCACCAAAACTAGTAGCAATAAAATTGGGTTAAAATCAGTGGTATTATACTGAAAAATGACGTTGTAAATTTTGTGCTTTTGGTGAAATAATTTTTCATCGGATTTGACGACATCATCCGTGACCAACGTAACCAATCTTTTCATAAAATTTAATGTATTGTGTTAAAATAGTAAATAAAAGAATGACGAAGCTACTAATTGGTAACACTTCAAGTGACCTCCCCTAATATAAATACTATCACCAATAACGAATATTCACCACAAAAATAAAAAGGATTTTAACCATTTTATTACCTGTACAAATAAATTATATCCACCTGGGATATTCTTCATAATGTGTCTTTCAATTTTATCATTTTCTAATATGGCAAGACCATTATCAATTAGTATTGGGGGATGTGTTGCCTCAAAATTGGTACGAAAATCTGGTGGTGGTTTTTGCATATCTACTGTTGTAACCTAATTGATAAATAAAAAATAAAAATTATAGTTTAATAAACGTTCTAAAATGTTATTTGTTATATACTCAAATATGTATTTGAATAATTTTTTTTAAAAAATTCAAATTATTATTCGGTATTTAAATTCGTCATCTCACAGAACATACCAAAATATCAACTAATAGTTCAACTATTATGGATTACTTCTACTAATTAATTTAGTCACACAATTTTATTCATTAGTGTATATTATTGACCGCACAGATCTTCCAAGGTATACAACAGTAAATAAATCAGCCAGATCCCGAATTACATATTCATAACCCTACCCAATAAACGCTGTCTCAGAGATATCGAGTCCAATCACCAGAATTGAAACAAATATATGTGTAAACTTCTAATGCAAATTTCGGTAAGATAAGTCATAATATCTTCAATTGATCTCTTCGATAAAATTGAACTTATGACTATAGGTATTTAATTATACCAGATTTGGAACCCTGCACATTTGCTGCCACAAATTTGAAAACTGGCTGCAGTTGCCTTTTCAATTTAAACATTTGTTAGAATCCTATATGTGACTCTTAAGTGCGAATATAAGTTATTTATTACTGCACCCAATCAATTATAAGGAATCCCATAGCAATTGAGAACTTTATAAATTAAGGTAATATTTCTTACATAATTCAGACAGTAAATGGCAATTTATTATCAATGATGGATAGAGTCAGAATAACTACAATAACATTGACTTTAATCTTACATAATATTGCGATCATTTTCAGTTTTGCACAACATAATGCGAGTGAGTATATAATAAAAGTCTAGTAAATACAAATATGTAGTAGCAAAAATATATAGACAGAAGTGAGTGTTACTCAAGTAATTAACAATACAAACAACAATAATAATATAACTCGTAGTAATATTAAAATTTGCGTCATTTTTCAAATAAAGATTTAGCTATAATTAAAAATACAATATACGAAAAAGATGAGGTAATTTAGACAAATTAACTCATAAAAATTGGTTATTTTGAAAATCATTAAACAAACATTTAGTGGTAAGTTGTAGTATATACGTTTTGATAGGCACACACATATGTTTCTATGTATTATAGATATGCTCGAATTAGCTTACATTATCTAGACAAATTCTAATATAAAGACATTACGATCGCTAATTTCGATTTTGATTAAAGAAAAGAACAGAAAATGTCCATGCAATACCACACTCTAATATGTTACATAGAATCATAAGTATCATCACATTCTACTCAACATAAAATGATCAATTGGGACATAAATAGCGGCTACTTTGATTAGTTGGAATCAAAATATATGTTTCAATTATTCAATTAGACAGTGATTACGTAAAAAGCTTGATGCAGTTATTGAACTCTGTCAGTGTCACAGAACAATAAAGTTTGATTTCAAGTTGTAAATATTCCACTGTTTCCTACAATCATTTGGTAAAACCAACAGCCTAATTTAAGGCACATCAGATGACTAAATGGGTTATACTTAAATAGGTAATCCACTAAGAAATTGAAGAAAGGATGAAAATGTAAGTATTACAAGTCGTCATATGGCTATTTAAATGAAGTCATAGGAAATTTAGTTCATATTGGTAAATTTCTCTATCTAATTTATTTAGA
The DNA here is from genome assembly GCA_027564355.1 of Penthetria funebris. Lineage (NCBI taxonomy): Eukaryota > Metazoa > Arthropoda > Insecta > Diptera > Pleciidae > Penthetria > Penthetria funebris. The sequence continues at coordinate 8,743 of JANSTX010057042.1, forward strand.
ATTTCATAACCGATCATAACATTTAAACCTTTGGCATTCTCCTGTTGACTGGTTTTATTATTTTATAACAACTTATTTATAAATTCATTACTCTACTTTTAAGCAAAATAAACACTCTGTGATCTTGCACAAATCTACGAAAATATGGACTTCAAAGACAAAAATATGTTATTCAATTTATCCAGGATTTAAAATTCTCTGCATTGTTCTAACAGGACAACTTTCGATCATATATCAACTTTACAATATGCGGTTGTTTCTTCTTCTTCTTTTTCTTCTTCTTCTTCTTCTTCTTTCGTTAGGTCATGGACCTGTGTTTTTCGGTTGTTTGTTAATGTCAAATGCAGGTTTTAAAACAGTGCTAAATATTATATGTAAATGGAGAATGTTTCAGAATATCGGATTAGCTTATTAATGTGAATAGACTTCAAATGCTGTATTCAATAAGTGTAACTTAATAGCCGAAAAGCTAATAATTTTGAAGTAAAAAAAAAAATAAAGGGACACTATAGAGGATGCAATAGCCCCAGGTATCTCAACAGATTATATTATGCATTGAGTTTATTCTTTGAAATGTTAATAAAAACTTATTATATTTTAGTATGAAACTTTATGTACCTTTAAACTAATTGTTTTTAGTTCTGCCAACAGATATAAATCCATAAAATATTCTTGACAGAATAAACATGCACCTTTTCGCCTTCCATCAATTGTTGATGCCTGCAAAAAATACGAATTGAATATTTAATATTAAATATAGTGACAAAATTTAACAAATATATTTTAGTGGCAATATTTCTTTGGCATTCGCTCTTTATTAAATAAAACATTTAACAATGCATACATTCTCTAGACCTTAGAAAACTGCAAACATCCTGCATTACCAATTCAAAGACGAGCAGCAACAATATTGTGGTGACAGTATACAACCATGTTTTATGCAAGAATATCATCAAGCATTCCACGATGCAAAACTCCGCGAATCATGATATAGACCGAGGATCATATTCATCAGCTTAAACGGTATTCCATACATTTCTAGAATTGTAATTGCAATGGTTAGATGCGATGTAACTACTGAATAAGTAATTCGATACTATAGTAATTATATACCTTTGTAATAAAGGTGTTATATATAGAAACACAGTGAAACAAAATCTTTATTTGGAAAACATTTCACGAAAGGTTTTGAGTAATATACGGAGGAAATTATAATAGATACTTCAAAAAAAATTAAAACTTCATATGCAGATCAAAATCCTAAACAATTAATGCGACCATTAATATCATACACCATATGGATTCTTTTTTAATTTTATAGTGGAAATTATTTTATAGAAGTTTAATCAAAAATAAAATTAATCGGAAATTCCACCGATGACTAAAACCATAACTCCCAATTCATGTTTAATCAGTCATTAGTAGATGGTCCCTTAAAACCCGCAATTTCATAGTTTAAAATTATGTGTACTATAATCACCTTAGACATATACATACATTGTTGTGATCTGTAAAAAAAAAACGATTTGAAGCCATGGTGTTTGTTTTTCAAAAAATAGGTTGATGTCATGGATATAAAAGTTTAACATCCTCTTAACAAATCAATGTAGATTGAAAATAAAAACATATATACGACTATATATATATATACAGTGATCTCAAAGGGACAATTTGCATACGCCAAATCATATGACATAGGCACACACATGTTTCGAGCAAGATATTAATAAAATGATGTCATCATTTATATGTTTAGTTAAGATTTTAAACAGTTTTCAAATATACTTTATTAGTCATAGTGTTAAATTTATTATTTGATTGTTTAAATAACATCACATACGAGTACAGTCATTTCTAATTACACACTGTACTTAAATAGTGTAAATAGCATATTTTTTTAATTACATAATTAAATTATTAAAAATATGTTTTAAAGGTCTTTGGATCTGAATTCAGAGAGAGAAAAATAACAAGATGAATAACAATTTAAAAATTATTAAATTAAATGAATTTTTCCAATAACGTGAGGTCACGTTATAAACGATATGTGAGATTGATAAAAAAAAAAAAAACCCATTCAAATTTAATTTACTACATTAATTCATAGTATAGTAAACAGTGAACATTACACATATACTTGTCATAGTGTAATTTCGAAACCGCGAAAATTTGGAAGTCATGCAAAAAAAAAAAGATAATTGAAAACAACATATTTTATAAATGTGATTGACTAACTATAAGATTATGATTACGAGTATATTTGTCAATAAGGTCTATACACTGAGTCATGGATTAAAAAGTGGTTTTAAAAGACTGTATTTTGACGTATGACTGTGCTTTTCGTAAACATACATTTTTGTATAATTATCAACACGTTGTTAATTATAGTGTGTGAAAATTATACCAGTCACCCTGGTAAGACTGTAACTGGTAACAGCAATTATTTTTATTTAAACTTCTAATCGAAAGGCATTCGAAATCTCAGTCTATTTCATGTAGCATTTTGTATATTGCCAATTATGTTAGAAATAATTTTCTGAACTTTCAGAAAACGAGAGCCACAAGGATCATAATAGTTGAGTTGGTTTATTGTTGAGCAACAAAAGAAATCAAAGTGAAGTCTACTGGATACGAATAACTTAAAGTACAATCATTGCAAAGTTTAAGTTTAGGATAAACTATATATGAACGATGTACTTTAACGACTTGCTACAGTAGGCATTGGTTTATGTTGATCATCAGAGTTCAGTTAAGAGAATGAATTCGTAATACAACGCGTCTAAAATGTAACCGAATGGAAAGAGTAGTGGATGATCATCAAGGTACAATAAACAAGGTTGTTGCAATAATCATTTAAATCAGATCAGTCTTGGAGTCGAGTAATGAACAATAATTGTTCAAATCTGGTAGGTCATGCACGGATCACAAATAAATTATTGTCGAAAAATCTTATCAAATGACCAAACATCATTGTATATGCTGTTCTTCAACTTCAAAGAAGCGTTCGTCGTCAATTTTACTCGTGTTATGATAACCACGGTGAATCCAAATTAATGGATGGCTATCGTAAAGGTGAACAACGAATTGCATTGTATCGACTTGAAGATATCGACGTTTTCGACACCGACTAAAATTGTAGCAGAGTATAGCTTGCATGTTGTCACAAATAATAATGTTTTAAAGACAAAAAGTTGTTGTGGAATGACATGCCGTTTTGAAGTCGATGATACTCACATATATATGAAAGCTTCCAGTTTTTTGGGATGTTATTTGTCAAGAGACGGTGCTGCTGACATACATGTCGGATCACGTATACAAATGCACGGTAGGTGACTTGGTAGTTTATGTGGTTGTTAAAGCTGACTCACTAAATATAACGCAGGAGACTTTAATACCACATGCAGAGTGGATTCACAAACTGTATCATGGGATATATTTTTTTCTAAGTAGTTCAGTTTTCACAATATTCTAATTCTTTACAACTATAATTACATAACATAAACTAATTATTATTGCATTGCAAGTACTCGTATATTACACATATATGAGTTTAATAAATAAATTATGTATGAAGACAGATGACAACAATACTAGTAAATGTATGAGGCATGCACTCGTGTGTATATACGTACAGTAATGATAATATGGCATAATTATCTGTTAAGTACTTAATTTGAATAAATTAGAGGTGGGGTTCATGTTTTATTATATCGTTGTATTTATTCATTATTATATTTTGTTATTATAATTGTTATGTGATGGTATCATCTCGCTATATAAGGTCAGAGAAACTATTTATTTATAATATAACTATACATATAGTGTTATACAAGAGCAAAGTAATAAGTGCTAGCCTTACATAAGTTAATCACTATAATAAGTCTGTATCAGAAAATTAATTCACAAGACATTTCAGAAAGTTTAAATTTGATAGATAATTAGGAAATGGCTATTAATGTATTTCAGCTGAAACTAAAAACCGCATTAACAAAGTAGGTAGCTGATGATTTATGCTCTCTGTCAGCAGATCATCATATGTAAATAAAAATCGTATAATATTCCACACTAGTGATTACCAAACAATTGTTTACGAAATTTCAAGTGTCGTATACATCATGTCATATACAAAACAGTAGTAATTTACTGTATGTCAAATTGCGGCTCGAAGGACCATGTCATCAAAATAATGTGAGAGATTTGCTGGCATATCAGATCGTGGAGCCCAGTAGGTATCACAATTTTATCGGTCGTCATTTTTTTTTTCGCAAATTTGCATCGTGTAGCACGAGGTGTGTGCGATGTGGCATCATCCTGTTTGAACCACATGCGCAGTCAGCCCAATTCGTCCAATTCAGACACAATGAAACTTTTCAAAGTGTCACGGATAACGATCACTATTACGGCAAGACCGAGTAGGGTCGATCTATATGCAATTGCATAAGATTCATGTCACATTGACAATTGATAGAATTGGTAGAATTAATAGAATTTTTATAACAATAAAGGTATAAAAAAATTATTTATTTCAAAACTTTATTTTTGTAGCTAACAATGTCGAATTCCGTATTTGTTTTATTTATTGTACTCTTAATAAACTCAATTTAGTAATCGTTGAAAAATCTTGTGATAAAGAACAGCGTAGCCAATGCCTTTATAAAAATATTTGAGTATGTTCCATAATATTGTTTTTTTAAAAAAAATATATATATAAAAACACGTACGTTCAAATACATTTATTTATCACATTTTGAAAATATACTTTACTGATTATTGCTTTTCTTTATTACTTTACTGCAAGATAAGAAGAAAACATAAACGATACTGAAAAAATATCAAAATTCAATTAAAATACTTATAATCGGAAGTAAATATTACCAATAATTGAAGAGGGTGATGAATGGAGTGATCGATTAACATCTAGGTAACTTAACCCATTTTTAGAAACACATATATTGATACACCGGAAACTCAATCGCAATGTTAAATTCAGTGGGTATGATCGGGACTGATCATTATCACCATATCATCAACCTATTTCATTCCACTGCAAAGCGTATTGTGGCATCCAAAAATTATAATACTGTGTTTTTGAATTTTGAAGTTACTATATACTTTTACTATTATATACTTTGACTTCTCAATATCCAGCTTATGATGCTTGATAAATAATGAGAATTGACTAAAACTAAAATTGTATATTTTCACATAAATCCGAGTTTGGTATTAATAATGTATTGTTCCATAGTTTAAATCCAAACAGCGAATATACCTTCCAAGACTTTATTATTAACATATTATTTCAATGTTTGCCGATAATGTGAGAGTGAAGTTGATCAATATTAATAAATAATCCCTCCCAACAATTCCTACATAGAGCGTTCACATACCGGCATAGGTCAGGTGGTAATCCGAAAACATCTCTGAGGCAAGACTAAGAAAATGTCTGAGGCAAGACTAAGAAAATGGGCATGCTGGTTTCAGATCTAATAGATGTTCACTGATCAACATAAGCACATTTGAATTTATAAACCAACAATCGACCGAATGGTAAATACTCGTCAACTTTTAACAAGCATGTTGTCAGTATTGGCCGTACAATATAATCAATTAGAAAACAGTTGCGTATATTTAGCATGCATTTTCATCAAATTCTACATTTGTATAGAATGACAGATCTTGTGATATTCAACGCAAATATGAATCTAATGATCGCTCAAATATAGATAGTAAATTTGACTTATCTTTAACAATTGAAATAGTCCCAAATCATTGACATTTATTTTTAATTTTATTCTTTTCTACATTAAAAATGTAAATATTTATGGAAAAGAAATTTAATTTACTCACATTTTTCATTCAGACACTTTTTTAAACTTTAAACATTTAAACTATGCTGAGAGCATATTAATCTCTACTTAAGTCGACCAATAAATTTTAAATTCAAATTATGCAAAGTCAAACATAATAAAGATTAGTAATATATTTTTGGCATCATAGAGCATGAAATTTTTTATTAGGTTTTTATATTAGAGATATCAAATTATAGAACACGCTACACATTCTATAATTTGATAGCTCTTAATTTTGGGTTTAAATTAACACAATCAAGTATAATAGACGATAAATCATTCAAATAAATGAACTCTTATTCAATATTTTCGTATTTAAAACTATTATATAACAAACAGTTCAAATTAGTACGGGGTCATTAGAACATTCATAAAATATTTTTCTATTGTTGAGATCAAATGAAGATCATTAAATCAACCTTCATGCCTCAATATATATAGTGCAACATGTCGACTACTGATTTAAATAGTTCGGTAGAATGATATGTCAAGTCAAAGCTACTTAGGTTTTTTAGTTAGATGTTTATACGTCAAATCTGAAACAAGACATTTAACCTATATTTTTGGCTATGATCACACGCCACACTATGCAAATGAACTTTATTGCTAGTGGAATGACAACTGTAAAATTCCAAGATGGCGTCTCAAAGCAATCTCAAGCTATCGTGCGGACGGACGGACGGTCAGACTGAAGGACTGACGGACGGAGTGACGGACGAACAGACTGACGGACGAACAGACTGACGGACGGACAGACGGACGGACGGACGGACGGAACTACGGACAGACGGACGGGCGGACGGACGAACGGACGGACGAACGGACGGACGAACGGACAGACGGACACGGACGGACGGATGGACAGACGAACAGACGAACAGACGAACAGACGAACAGACAGACGGACAGACAGACGGACGGACAGATGGACGGACAGACGGACGGACAGACGGACGGACAGGCGGACAGGTGGGCGGACAGGTGGGCGGACAGGTGGGCGGACAGGTGGGTGGACAGGCGAACGGACAGGCGGACGGACGGGCGAACGGACAGGCGGACGGACGGACAGACGGACGCACCAACAGAGACCTTGATAATTGTTTAACGTATCATAACATTAATATAAATATTCATTAAAGGGATTTGCAAAATAGCTGATATATCGCGTTCCTAGAATTTTTTTTTTTGCTTAAATTTTATTATATAAAATTTCAAGATGACATCTCAAAGCAATTTCAATTTATCGTGAGAACGGACAAACGACCGGACACGTCTAAAATTTCTTTATTTTAAAATTTAAAACACAACGGTATATTTGATTTTTTTTGTACGATTTATTCGGCTTGAAGATTAGATTATACCTTTGAAAACTATGACTATCTCAAAACAAAACAAATCTATTAATAAAAAACAAACTCTTGCGTAGAAACTTTCAAAGCTGTCATAACATGCGTCAACATTTAATGCGGGATAGACACTATAAATATATAAGTCAAATAACTATAAGTATAACTATAAGTCAGACATTTTGACATTTTGCAATCACTCCAGGTTCAAATATGTTCCGTTCAGACACTTTATTATGTGAGTACGTGTCTGTCTAAATTCAATTCGCATGGATCTAAATATTGTAATCTTTAATGCGCAAATGATAAGCTGAACTACTTTCAACCAAACAGTTCTGATTATAATTTTATCATCATCATCTAGACCTTTACATCAGATTTGATCATAGTCTATAATATGCATCAAATGTCTAACAAATAAAAAATCAAATATCTGAAAAATTCAGTGCAGTGTTGCATACATTCCTAACGTCATGTCAGGTAATTCGACAAATACGATATAATCTAAGGCATAAGTAGTTGTAAGTTAAAGTGGTGATCAAGAAATGGAATATGTAGATGTTAGTCATCAGTCACTGCATTCATTGTGGGTAATCTAGCATATTCTAATTGAAGAATCAATAAAAATGAATTTCATTTATTCAAATGTCATTATTGATATTTCTCAATAATTGCATTATTGAATAAATACATAACTTTTCTATATGAGTACGTCTTAACAAAGTGAATTCTTTAAAATAAAAAGCACATGATCTTTAAAAAGATTTTTTGTTTTGTTTGCGTGCTAATGGCTGACCTTGAATATTGATCGTCGTTAGCATATATACTTAACTATATTCTTATATTATTCTTACCTATCCAACCATTATAATAATGTAATTTTTATTTGCATTCTAAATACTCAATGTTAATAATTTCTTATGACATAGCCTTAGATAATAATTGAAAAAATATTTTTAAAAAAATACATCAAAATTAATTAATTATGACATTATCATGAACCACGTAATACAACTATAGAATCACTCTGAGATATGTGTTGATCAATCTGTGGTCCACTTTAAATTGCCTGACAGCATTCAAACTGCAGTAAATAATGTATCTGCCAAACCATTTGTATAAAGAATAATAGGATTTTAGTTATTACATAAACGTCAGCATTCAGGTCGTGACAAATAGCTACTTATCACTCAAAAATATCTGACGAAAGTTTATATATAAATAGATGTAAGTTGTAATAATCCACAAACTCGTACTATGGATACTGGATAGTATATTTCCGAGAAGAGATACACCACAAACTCGCTCACCCAAATTAATATTTCTTTACATACTAAGCCTTTAAGGAGAATAAATGTAATGATAAAAAGTGGTATGCATTTGACTATAATAAACATAACACCGTGTAATATAATTATAAACTAGAGCGTTACAGATTCTTAGTTTCTTGAGTATATTAATAATAAAGATCACAATACAAAAGGAACTACAACATGCTTTATTGATGTGATGGAATGTAAATCAATTGGAAGGAATAAGTTTCATTTCGATACACTTCGACTGACCGGATCTTACGATCTGCGATAATCTCGTGCGCTTATTAACACTCAATCATTAATAATCTATCATCTCCATCATCTAAATCAATATCTATAATTGATTAAAAATGAATGAAGTCAACTATTCTATTAAACGATCTACTAAGATGACTGTTATTTGTTTTACTCATTTACATTTTAGCATATCAATTACAATGACCTTAAAAGGTTGGTTTTCTAATTTTATAAATTTTCTTTATGCTGTGCACAAATTATAAATAACAATAATGTTTGTTAGTCTCATTTTTTTTTTTTAAGTCATTGTTTCCGAAAGTCATCTACGAAATATTCAAATTTCGACATGAATGATATTTCGATGTGAAAATACTAAAAATTTGAATTCTGTTTTAGTGCAATAAACTTTACGGTAGGTATGTTAAATTTTACTGTACCAATTTAATTTGTTGAATTAAAAGAGTATTAATAAATACTAAGTGAAATACTCCGGATCCAACTATACAAGTTGATGGTGTTTTGCTGCGCAAAACTTCGGGTTTGGATTCTGAACGCATATATCACTTCAAAATTACTATGGAATGATCACATGTTGTGTGTGGTCAAAAACGTGGGCAAAAGGCTTGGATTTCTGCGTCGTTGTAAGAAATATTTTAATCTCGAACATATTGACATTATATATAAAACATAAATAGGGCCTCTAATGTAGCACTACATACATATATGGGCTTCGGTTCCGGCGACCGGCATTAGTTTCCTCGACTTATAGCTAATGAACAAATCACCGATTCATTCGGATATTTCCACTTAATATACGACTAGTTCGATTGTCACACAAGCATTATGTTAAATTCACGTTTGGTCGCATGCATAAATTTGGAGACACAATTGTGGAACCATACGTTATGAGCAAATAAAAAGTTATTTTGCATTTTGATTATAGTTGTGCGTAAATGCGCATCAACATCATTATCATCGCTGCTATTTAACTACATAAATTAAACCCTTTGTAATTCCTACTATTTGTAATTCAACCAGTTTCCAATAGTATGGAACGTGGTAAAAATTCAGTATATTTGTCGCATTACTGCAGGGTTCCGTTATATCGCCTACACAGTTTCTAAATTTGATTAATGACCTGTAGCGCCTCAAAACAAAATTCACAGTTATGTTGATGACAGTATACACTGCAAAATTCTTCATTTCTCAACAAAAGTTCAACTAGAGCCATTATGGTCAATATTTTGCCCAAAACTATGGAATATTCTCTTAACAATGATTTAAAGTTAATTGAGAGAGCGCAAATATTTTAAAATCCAATACAAATACAAGTAATACACAATTTCAAATACAATCGCTAAAACATGGTTGTTCTTGTTTCTAAATTTTAATGGTAATGTTTTGTCTAACTCTTCGGCATGTGATTCCCTCGGAAATAAATTTTAAAATTTAGCATCATTGTGAGAAATATTTCACATTACGATCTTAAATGAAACAACAAACTTGTAAGATCTATAATGGCGCAAGACTCACAGAGTACGGTCGGGGTGGTCCTGCGGCCATACATGATTGATGAACGTGTTATCAGTATAATACCAACAGTTATATCAGAACAATATAAAATTTTAGATATAGTCACTAATATTTGGGTAATAAACTAAAAAGAAAAATCAATTTCAGTTCACACAAATTCATTTGTTTTTGAATCCAAACAACTTTTATATATACTTACCAATTCATTGATTGTATAAATGCTTGGTGTCTACACTATATTAAATTCTGGAACTTACCTAGAAGTAAAAAGAAAAAAATAGTATAAAATAGTAAAAATTAGCTTTAAAAGAAATTGAAATCTATTTAGTATAACCTTAGTGTTATACTAAATAGATATCAATTTCTTTGATTGCATCTTAAAAACATTCAATTTTGTCAACTCTACTCAGCACTATATTTACCTCTCATAGGAATTTTATCAAACAGTACGATGTATCGATCGTGATTTAAAAAAAAAGATATCAAACAAATATCTAATATAATGGAAATGTGAACAGAAAACTATACTTGAAATACTTTAAAAGCACTATGATTTCTATACCAGGCCTAACAGTATTTTCATACATATTATTTATAACTGCGATCTCGAACATCAAATGTGAAATGTATTAGTGGAAGTTTCCAAATTTTTCCGAACATCAATTGTAATCAATCGGTTATAAATTTGAATATTTCAGTATAATTGGTGCATAAAACCCTCAGTTACTACTAATTTGTTGCTCAGATGACACGATATCACATACCAATTATTGACGTACAACGTAAATTTCCAGTGACACAGAGTCGGGGTAAAAAAAAACAAGGGTTACGATATACGGTCACTCAATTTGTCGCAGTATAGCTTAAGTATAATAAAATATTGCCTAACTTGATATTATACAAATTTCTTTTGAACTAAACTTATAAGAACATAGCAAACAATTTCATTACGTAATTTCCAGTTAATTTAAAATGTTCAGAAAAAATATCTATGCTAAAAATACATTTTTATTTTCATATAAAATAATAAGAGTAAAATAAAGTCAATTTTCTTTTAAATCATTTTAATTATTTGTCGTGAAAATCCCATTAATTCAAATGTCATGATCATGATTGAATCATTATCAAAGTTATTTTAGATAAATAGAAATACACGAGTACTTATCTACTAAAGTGAATTGTACATGCATTTATTTATCTTTAATTATGTATTTACAATTACTATATAAGGTGAAAACAAGTACATTTATTCACGTTACTTTCATCTTTAATTCCATTTCTAGGCATATAGAAAAACTGTTAGTTATTGACAATAGTCAATACCGTGCGAATTTCTTTCAAAATTCGAACAAAAAAAAAACATATAAACAAATAAGGACAGCCACTGCAGTCACATCTATTGTTCCTGCATTTGAATCCAAAAAATATCTTGAATAAGAATTGTAAGTACTTGCTATAATGGTGACCGTCTGGAACATAGTTTGATTCTAACATCAATTTAAATGCCGATAAAATGGGTGCTGTGATGCGGTTCTTATTTTCAATTAGAAACCTAAAAGTCAATTACTTTCAACCAAGTCAACTTTGAGGTGCTTGAAACAGATGCTTACCGCATCTTGGATGAGACCCATAGTGTAGTAATTAGTTGACAAAAATAATTTAATAAGATGCTTAAATTAAATCTAATTTGGCTGTCAAAAGCAATAATATTACCAATGAAATATTATTGGCAGACTTCGACAATATCACATCAATTGTGGTTATCCAATGATATTCTTACATTAGATTTGAGATATATACGAGTACTAAGTCGTTATTTGGTTATGAAAGACTTATAGTTAAATTCTATTGCGGAAGATGAGGGTTATGGATCTAGAGCCAATTCGACCGCATCAATGTTCTAGATAGAACCCACTGGATGTAAGCATTCCTCAAGTATTTCCTTTTTTTTTTTTGTATTGTGGTTTCCTTACAAACCGAAATTAAAAATTATTAATCTCAAAATAATACACATTTATTTTGGTAATGTCAAGTTATTGAAATAAATATTATTTTAAGCAAAATTAAATTGAAAAAAAAAAAATAAAATTTAATGAAAAAAATCAACACCCACCACTTGTTGAAGATGTTTTTCAAATAAAATGTTAATTTAAAGCAAATCAAGATTTAGAATATCGTCATTTCTTTTGTAAACATTCATTTAATTTATGTTTCATGAGACGACTAAATTTAAAAACGCTTGTGAATATATAAAAATTGAGAATGAAATTCACAAATTATTCGAGTACCTAATTGGAAACTGAAAATAATGTGTAATTTATTTAAATTACATGCAATGTTTGATACTCGTATGCACATGTATTTGGATTAGGTGATCCATTTCTGACTCATAGTTGATTAAATAAGATTTGCGGAATATATTGATATAAATAAGTGATAAATAAATTTACCGAATAGCATTCATTGGGTGTGACATCGGAAATCGATTATAATATAGATCACTTTAAATGATAAGTTTGTCGGTTAATTAATGTAACTGCAGGAACTAATGCTTTTTGATTGATCATTGACTTAGGGATTCGATGTCTCAAGGTTTATGGTCAGTAGGAACGTACGATTATCACAAATTAAACAAACAATGGAAGTGACTTAAGTATATATCTAGTGTGACGTATGATCGAGAATTAAAAGAAGATTATGTTTATTTTTTTACTGTCATAAAATAGTTATTGTAATATTATATTATATGAAATTTTTATTTAGTATTGTTGAAGATTGTGTAAGGCTATGTTGTACGAAAAAATTCGTTTCTATCCTTGACATAATCCTGATCGTAGAAACACCATCCATATCAATATAAAATAATTCTACAATAAACTTTTAAATTTAAATTATGACCAATTAAAAGCTAAAGGGTAATGAAACAAAAAAAAAAAGGTTTGATGCTGTAATAGAACATCTTTTCTGAAATATTTGGTTCAAATCATTGATCTAAATTTAAACATCCTCTTAATTCAATTATTTATGACGTAAAATGTAAACAATTTTAAACATATTATGGTGACAGATCACGAATTGTAACTAACATACATAGAAAATGTAGCTTTCTAGCTTTCTAGTAACTGACATTTCAAACCTGATCAAGATGGTGTACTTATTACGATCAATAAAAGTGTCAATAGTTTCATACGGTGAAATATTTCATTGCCAAGTGAAAAACTTGAATATTTCTATAATCACTGACACCAATATCAATTATTCAATTCATAATTTATATGATCGAATTTATGGCATTAACACCTAAAAGTAATCAATACAGATGTTTATAGGATGACAGTTTAAATTGATCGACCCCAAGTCATAATATAAGTTATTTTGAATGAGCTATCAACAACAAACAACATACTAAATTTATATAAAGTCATTAAATCACTTTTTCTTATTTATTTTTTGCTTAGTTTTAGAAATTAGAATACTGACCATACTGGATTCTCATCTCGTAACATACAAACAAATAAAAAAACAACTAGTTACATAATTTAAATATAATATTTATGCATTCAAGTATATTTTCTATAATGTGTGATAAAATTTGCAACAAACTAATAAACGGTGACACGATTATTTTTAAAATTAATATTCAAATCAAGGTTTTAAAAAACAAAAAAACGTAAATAAATGTGTTAGTATATTCTTCAAATATACTTTCGTAACACCTTAACATTGACAAATTGACATAAACAATTTAAGGTAACAAATAAATAAGACAAAATGTAGAACAGTTGAAAATAATAGTATTATTAAACCTATACAAAATACAAGTCGTAAGGTGCCAGCAGCTGATCCGAGATCAAGTCGCCATTTCTAGTAGATAATTATTATATAAAACTTAGGCGATAACAAAGCAGAATTGAAGAGTGGATTTCCGAAAAATTAGTAAATATACTCTGTGACATTCAGCATAGTTGAGTGTGACAGTTAGATGAATGGCATCCTAAATGGTACCTATCAAAAATTCAAATTCAAAACTCCTTTATAAAATAACATATGTGGGAGGGGGGGGGGTGGTAAATAAACTCTGGTCTGCTGGAATTTGAACTATTACCGGCAAAAAGGATTGATAAAATCAGTATTTAGTGAATGTAGAAATATGGGTGAATTATAGGAAAATGGAACCCATACAAAATAAAGCAGCGCATTCATAATTTATGGTAATAGGCCTATATAAGTCATCATCATCATCTTAACCTGTACGTCCACAGAAATTTTTATTTTTAAATTCAAGGTTATATCTACATGTCCGCCATCAGTTTTAACTTACCAACTACCAATTATGTATTAATACAAAAAAAAAGTAACAAGGTGCTAAATCTGGAGGATACGGATGCGGAAGCAATTCGAAGCGTAATCCATCCCATTTTCGTTGAATTCTCCATGATGAATTAGCTGGTGCATTTGTCATGATGAAAAATCACATTTTCTTTGCCAAATGAGGTTGTTTTTTTTTTTTTTTAAATCGCCAGTGCTAGTTTTAATCGCGTTACAAAATGAAGTTGCCATAAATTTTCCAGGTGAAGTAAAGATTTGTGTTTTTTCTTCGGTTTCACCATCGGATATGAATTTACGCAAAAATTCATCTGGATTACGTTTAAATGTTGCTAAACATTGCTTCGAAATGACCTCACGAATGCGTTTTTTTTTAATTGCAAGCAAACGCGGCGCACTCATGTTACTGACAGTTTTTTTTTTTAAATGCTAATGTCGTGTAAAATATTGTGTGCACCTATTATTGTGATGTTAACAATGTCAGCTGTCGCACGCACTTTTATTCGATGATCTTCCAATACGATATTATGGATTTAATCGATCAACTGATTTGCATTGTAAATTCAGATACTCGATTGTATTGTCAGCAATAGATTGAAACCATTGACTAACCAAGAAGAAGTGTACAGATTATTATTGACGTATCTGTTTAGACGCAGAAGTCTACAGTTACTATAATGTCTCATAATGGATATATAGGTGAACCCGAACCCAACCTATATAATTTTAATTTCGTCTTAAAACTTTTCCCACAAAACCATTACTAAAGTATGCTATTATATAATAAATTCAATGTTACATTTACTTGCAAACAGAATTATGTATCATTCATTTTGTTAATTATACCACATACGTCAAATTAATTAGTTAATATTTTTAATTAATTGATATATAAAGTAATGTCTTGAATATAATTGCTTGTATGTTAAGATAACAAATATTAAAAACATAAATAAATATGCGAGAATATGGCAGAAAAATTTCTATTCAATATAAATTCTTTTATATTACAGGCTTTAAATTGATAAATAGAAATTTTTAAAATAAAAATTTTAATTTAAATTACAATTAGCTACAATCAAAAAATGACCATGTGTTTATTTTTTTTAAGCCAAATGATTTTTTTAATAATGTTTCGCCTTTAAAGTTTATTACTATTAAAATGCACAAACGACACAGATATATCTGCATTAACATTGATTTTCTAACTCGATATGTTATCAATGCATATGATTCTGCACCTTTTAATTCAAGGTATAGATCATGTTATCGTTACGTCAAAATCCTCAGGTCATCGTTCATTTGGCAAAACAGTGGTTAATAAAATATCAAAATGGTAAATTGATCAATACTGCAGCAGATAGAGTAGGTAGATAATGCAGATGTATGCGGAGGTCTTTAGAATTTGAATACAATATCTTATCATTACGTCATTTTTAGATCAAACTAAATTTATAGAGATCATATTCATCAATTTATAAATTTCTGATATGAATGTAAGTATATTGGAACATCGGCTCCTTAACTGGACGTAGTACCGAACTAGCAGGGGTTTTAAGAAAAAGAAATATCCAAGTGGCTT
>JANSTX010057053.1:0-43777 GCA_027564355.1 Penthetria funebris
TTATTCAAGCACCTTATACATTTTTCTAGTTGAATGAATACTAAATATAAAACAGGCCCTGGTACTTGTAACAATATCTATAAAAATGGAATTATCGTCCTCGAGGCGTAAAGATTTAGATGATGATAAAAAAGGGGAGAAATAGACTGACCGAATGGCATCTAGCTTATAAAAACTCATATTTACCTCCACATATTATAATCGCTGGTGGTTGGGTTGGTGGAATTTGAATTATGCCTTCCAATGGGAAAAGGGATTGGTAATACCAGTATATAGTGACTGAAGGAACGTCAGAGGACGGTGTAGGAAAAGAGGATGCGGGGTTGATAGAGCTAAGTAGTACAGTACTGACATCATAGGGGCACTGACCGAAGTGTTGACCAATTAAGCAATGTTAGACATAACCAGGTTTTAAAAACCAGCACAGATTCGATACCCATCGATTGAGGCGTCTACTGATACATCGCTTGAGAATGGGATGTTCGGACTCTGTTAATTTGGTTAAAAATCACAACGCTTGTTTAACCAGTACTCTGTCTATTATTTTGACACCCGCAGCACGGTAAATTCTTCGGTTACTAATATGTCTATATTCACCCCTAGGTCTTCTGGCACCCGTTAATAATCGAAGAACTTTGCGTTCCAGAATTAGAATTCTTTTCATTTGATGTGAGGATATCGCAGAACAGAACGCAAATGTATATGTCAATAAATGGCAGATGAGTTGTTTGTAGCAAAAGATTTTTATTTGTTTATCCATTTTTTTCGGATTGGGACGATTGAGTGTAGGGATCTGGAAATCTTCATCGAAATCTCGTTCATGTGCGGGTCGAATTTAAGAGTGTTGGCAACTCGTATACCAAGATATTTTATGTATTAGCATTTTTGAGCCTATAACCATTAATAGAGAGGTTGACATTTCTTGCCCTAGTAGGTTCGAGTGGCCGGGTTAACCGACCATTCCCGCGAAATACTATAACGTTACATTTAGAATCATTTATTTTTAACTTCCACCGTTGCATCCATTTATTTATAGTATGCAAGTGTACGATCATGATGTTACTCAAATTCAATCTTATTTATGGGAAGTAAAGTTGTTGTACCCGAATATATACCGTGAATGGGCGAGGCCAAAGGCACATCAGCAATGTATAGTGTGTACAGGATAGAAACCGAGACTGACCCCGTATAACACCAGTCGTTATTGTTTACGAATCGAACATATATTCGATACGAACTCCAAATGCCCTATCTCTTAAAAAATTGAAAATAAGATTTATAAGGTGGTCGCCAAATAGGTGCACATATTTCAGTTTATAGATTAAACCCTTTGTCTATACGGTGTCAAAATGCCTTCTCGCAGTCGATAGTCACAGCAATGGTTAATTCAATTAGCGATATGCTCTTGTGTAGCATGTGGAATATTTCCTTCTGAAGTCCATTTGTGAAGTTGGAATGAGATCTTTACTATCGATGAACTCAGTTAATTTGTTTGTAAAGATTCTTTCGAATAATTTAGAAAGGGCCAATAGCAGCGAAATAGGATGATAATTAGTTATACTTGTTGGGTTCTTGCCGGTTTTAAGAATCGTAATGGCTGTTTTCCAAAATTTTGATATGTATGTATTGTTAAACGCGTGATTGAAAAGTGCATAGGAAACAGACAAATTTGTTTTAGGATTTCTTGATAACTCGATTTGAATAGCATCAGAAACACTTGTTGTTTTGTTATTAGAAGATTGGATAATAGATCATAGTTCATCCGTTGTTAGGAATGCCATCGAGTAGTGATAGTGTATGTAATCAGGAGAGGAAAACTTACTACGTATTATAGCGTTGATATTTAAATCAGTTGTAGTGCAGTCAGTCTATCGGGCGATGACAAAAGTCATTTGTTATCAACCGGTTTACCCGAGATGTAAATAGTCTATCTCCCACGCAATCATTTTGCTCGTGGATTTTCCAAAATGTTTTGTAAATTTATTAGCAATGATATCGGGACTAGTGATAAATGATTGATTATTGAATTCGTTATCAAATATGGTCATGTTGTCACTATTACCAGTACCAAGTACTCTTTTGATGTTTTTGTACAGATTATGATCAAGTCGAATGTTACTGTTACTGTCAGTGTTTTTTTAAATAGCATCTTATTTGGAATCTGATAATAGTATTAAGACAATTTATTTATGATTTAATTACATTGGCATCCCATGCAAGTATTCTGTTTGCGCGATGATATTGTTTCCTGAAATTGTCCTTAAGTCTAATGATATCTACAATCGTTTGAGGCAGTGGAGTCAAGTTGTGAACGTTAATGTTAAGGGTTGGTATGCATATTATAAACTACAATTTAACATAGTAGTGCAGTCCTATGTCTCTACGTAAACATGTGGTGTAACTGTGAAACTTTATGATTATACCACTAAAGTGTGTGTTTTTGGCAGCCACAGTTCAATTTGAATTTTACATTATGCTATTATGCTTCTTTCTAAGCATTTTTCTAAATAATGGTGAAGATAAAAAAGTTACATTATTATTAAATCCTACTCTAAAAGGATTATTAAATTTTTAAATATAATTCAGTAACTATATGTCATATGATATAAAAAAAGAATACGAGTACAAATGCATTAAAAATAATTTTTCCAAACATTACGAGTATATTTACAAAATAAATAATTTCTCGTAGACTTTTACAGTATTATTATTTTTATTAGTTGTATAGAATTTAGACTCAATGAAATTGTATGTACCTAATAAATCTTTCTTATCATTTAACTTCAGATTACATTTTATTCAATGAAGTATAATAATTTTTCAAGTTAACTCAATTCAGCCACTATAGCAATTAAATGTATCTATACTTTGTATAGGAATAACAAGATCATAATAAAATTATGTTCTTTAAAGATCATGTAAAAGAGGTATATCATTGTTTTTCATATTTTCATATGTTTAAAATACTAATATAATGTTGGACGAACATCTATAAGTTGATGAGGCTATAAACAATCAAGTATCTACTCAATTACAGTATTTTTTTTTTTTTTTTTTTTAACTGGAGTACACTTGTTCAAGTAGGCTATTGACCTTTATATATTCATTTTATTGAATACGGTACTCAGAATGTGCACTTATATAAGTATTATTTGTTATGTCGGAAGAGAGTATATTAACCTACGATTCCAAAATGACATAGGAATAATATTATTTTAACCGCAGCACATTCATAGGCAATGGGATAGGTGAACCCAAGTTAAATCACAAAGTGAAAAATTTACAGAATAAATTTTGTCTTTCATTGGAATTCGAACCCAGGTCTAATGTCATGCTAGTCTAGCGCTTTACCACTATGTTACCATGATCACTATGTCGTAATGAGTGATTGAAGAGAGGACCCATAGTGAATATATATTAATAGTGAACATGGTAAATATATGCAATACCCATGTTTTTAGATATTGGTTGGTGACGAGTGCAGTGGCCATTATTAATTGAGATTACTCAACCCCATCTATCATCTATAAATTCACGTGGTGTCACCGGTAAGTCGGTCATGATACATATCAGTAATAGACTGGAGGCTAAAATGATTCTGTTAATGTCATGCTTGTTGGCTGGTCGTAAAAATACCTCAACAATAAACTAGGTAACTAAGGGTTTATGCCACAGTCAATGAATATATTCGAATGTATAACCGAATGAGTATAATTAATACTATTGCCCAGTTAGTAAATTTCAATTATTTGAATTCATATTTTGATGTTAAATATACATACTAGAAATGGCAAATTGACGTCGTAGTCGTATGCGCTCTTAATGAGTGCATAAATATTAAGATAATGTTTATGTAACTAGTGGATATATTCATAACCAACATGCTTGTAATTAGCCAAAGAAGAAGCAAAGCAATCAATTCCGAAAATAAAATAAACAATATTTGAACTGCTAATAATATTTGTTAGAAACAGTAAAAATTAAGAATTAACATAAATCCATTAAAATTTATGAAATATGATTTGCAAAATTAATTACATTTTAATTGCCCGACAGTAATAAACAACAATACAAATAATTATCAGAAAAGCAAACAATTACATAAGTTTAATTTTTCTTAAAACACAATTTATAAGATAGGACAGATATTTATGTTGAAAATTAGGGTAACAAATTTAATTAATAAAATTGTCGTTTTTACGTTAATTTAAAAATCATAAGTACATGCACCAGGCAATGCACGCATGCATATGCATTTATGATGTTTACCTGCAAAGTTGCAAATAATTTGATTCCATTTAAACATTGAAAACTTAATTAATAATATTAATAATAATATTTAACTACATTAAAATAAAATTTTAAAATTTTAATGCCACTTGAACTTATAATGAACTACAAATAAAAAAGAAAAACTTAAAAAACTTATCAATTTTTTCACCAATAAAAACAAGCACAACCAACAACTTCAAGAAAAAATTTGCAACTATTTTAATTTCGCCGCATATGTCAAATTTTAAATAGGAGCACGTTAGAAATGTTTATTTCTTAATTGTATTGCAGTTTATTGTCATCATTTTGGCGGATTCAGTCGTATATTTGAATGTTAAATTAGCTATAAATATATCGACAGTTACAAGTTTGCATTGTAATATTTGTTTATATAATTAAAATGTTCATCATACCAGCAAATATCAACCAAATTTATTTGATTTAATAATAATTCCGTAGAGTGGTGCATATTCTAAAACAGCAGTAATATATGGTGAATATAAATATAGTGTTTTATCTAAGCTAAATCCATATCCACTGATAAATGCAAACATTGTTCTACATCTGAAATATATTGAAACTACACTTTATGTTTACTGAAACATGGAAGAAAATTATTTAGATGCACAATAATGAAATATCTGAAAATATCACCATAAAGGTACGGCTTCTATGTTCCGTAAACTAAAACTAAATCGGAATCCGTTTTCTTGTCCGTTTTAGTTTTAGTTTGTTTTAGATATCCAGAAACAATTTCCCCGGAACATAAATTATGTTTAACATTAAGGAATACAATAAGTAATTAAAAGCATTTTATTTATAAAAATTTTTATTTGGAAGAAGTCTCAAAATTGAAGTTACCCTTACAATTTTTTGTCCCTAATTATAGTGAAGGTAATCTATTACATATTCTTTTTCACCTTCTTCTTCCTTTTCTTTTTCCTTTTTTTTTCTTTTTCTTGTTCATTGATTAACTCCAGCTCGGTCTGAGTAATTAATAGGGAAATTTTCATTTTTATTTCCACCTGTTTACGTAGAGGAAATGTTTTTGTTGTTGCGCACATAGCCTGGAAAAATATATCCATTGGTGTTGGTTCATTTTGATAAACCAATCTTCGCATGAGATCAAGCTTTTCCGTCTTTTCTTCTTCATGATGGAATGATAAGGCTGTACATCTTGTTTTGCTTGTGTATGTAGACCTTGGTTTGCTGGAGCTTGTTGATGCTCGCGAGAATGCAAAGTGTTTATTGTGTCATCTACTTGGTCTTCCACGATTATCTCCACATCACCACTAAAATCGTCATGATCTTCATATCAGGTATTACTTACAGTTCTGTAAATAAACACTTTATTTAATTTTTCCAATTGATAAAAATTTTAAATCATTATAACATACGGTCTTTTCATGATAGATGTATATATATATAATTATAATATAAACATATATTTAATATATAAGACTGTTTTTATTCAAATATATTTATTTTATTTATTAAAATTAATGGTAAAAATTACAATCACAACAAAACAAGTTGACAACCTCAATCGAAATTATTTTGACATCCGTAAACTAAAAATATAGAACTTTCTCATTTAACTTTTTTCGGATCCGTTTTACGTTTTAGTTTCAGTATGATACAAGCCACTTACATTAAAATGTACAAGTTCGTTTTTCAACAACGATTTAGTTTTAGTTTCAGTTTTAGTTTACGGAACATAGAAGCCGTACCTTAACAGATTATGCTAATAATATATTCAAATATAATTGTGCCTGTATATCCGATAAATTGAATTGGTGCTGATTTTCTACAAATTATTATAGCCTCTATTATTAGAAATTGATATTTTCATTCGTCTCCATTGATCATTCTCTATATTGATTTCAATACTGAATGTATAAATGTCTCAAAATTCTGCAAAGTATTGTAGATATAAAAAATAGATTAGGCTGTTATTGTGTAATTTGTGTTACTTTGCTAATCGTACAGTTGATTGCATACCTTACTTTCTTAACAGCTGACAATCTGTATAGTGCAATTGAAATGAAACACAATTCTACAAAGTATTGTAGATAAAAAAAATAGATTAGGCTGTTATTGTGTTATTTGTGTTACTTTGCTAATCGTACAGTAGATTGCATACCTTGCTTTCTTAACAGCTGGCAATCTGTATAGTGCAATTGAAATGAAACACAAAATTGTGTGGTCGCTGGGATAGGATCAAACACAGACGTGAATTGAATTTGGCCTGTAATACCTACATATGGCGGCCACCGGAAACGTAGTTTGATACTAACATCTAACCAGATACGGATAAAATTACAGGGGTGAGCGGGTTTGGTTGGATTAGGAAGCTGTGGGTTTGCATCTTGCACTGCTGAAATACTTATTGCACGGTAAACGTTCAAATGGTCTCGGATCGGTTGGGAATACGATAACCAATTTCGACTTACAAAACGGACACGATTTAGAACCTGGGATGTTAGAACACAATGTTTGAACCGATCAAACTGACGCAGGTGGCTCAAGAATTTAAGAGGTACAAATTCGATACTTTAGAGTTGAGCGAGATACGATAGAAGGAAAACGCGAGAAGGACTATATCCTCTGGTAAAACCCTTTTGTTTTCCAGAAAACCAAGTCACATGGACCAAGGTAGTGGAGTTCGTTTATTACTAAGTGTCTTTGCAAAGCGTATAGAGTCTTGTCGAATGGAAGCCGACTAATCACAGCAAGATTCAAGAGCAGTGTTAAATTTGTAACAATAGTTCAGATTTACACACCTACAGAACAGGCATTGTCTGATGATAAGAAGGCTTTTTACAGTCAACTTTCAAAGGTTGCCTCAAATAACATGGCCTGGGAATCAGTTGTGGATACATACGGAGTAGGTAATATGAGTTATAATGGACAACTTCTTCTGGGAATGTGCAGTAATCATAACCTTGTGATCGGTGCTACTGTATTTGCGCACAAAAAATACACATAAAAACTTGGATTTCACCGGACGGGCGTACCAGAAATCAAATAGATTACATAACAATTAGTAGGAAATGGAGAAATCGCTGTTAGACGTTCAGCTAGATGCGCGGATTTTTAGTGACCACTAATTGATTATTGGACATTTAAAATCAAAACTTATGGCAGGCATAAGACAACCTAGAACTGCGAGACGTATAAACATTGCTTAACTTTGTAATGAAGAGGTAAGA
This sequence comes from Penthetria funebris, assembly GCA_027564355.1. NCBI lineage: Eukaryota > Metazoa > Arthropoda > Insecta > Diptera > Pleciidae > Penthetria > Penthetria funebris. The sequence continues at coordinate 7,485 of JANSTX010057053.1, forward strand.
CAACGGTTCGCAGATGATTTGACGAATCAAGTAGCAAGTAACGGCGAATCGAGTAGCATGTGATAGTCGCAGACTTTAATGCGAAAATGTTTTGGGTTGCATTAATTATGAAAGGAAGAAATGGATTAGTTACATGGAATCTAATAATGATGAGTAGAAACATCAAAATTACGATTAACAACAGCAATGCGACGGACCAACAGGACAAGGAGGTTTATAAAAGTGCATGACGGGATAGGCGTACCTGTTTTGAAACAATGCATGAGATACTTACCGTCTGGCAGGCAAACGGTGCTTTGGAACTGAACATTCTATTTAATCTAGGGACAGTTTGCTGATCTCAAATGAGATTCAGCGCAAATTGAATGATGTACTGAGTACTTTTGTGTGGATTATTGTTGAGCAGTGGATTGAATGGCAAACCATTGCATATGTTATTTGTGGACTTCAAACAGGCATTCGATAGTATTGATCGTGGTATGATGTGGACGCTTCTAGAATGTCGTCTAAACTGATGAATATGATCCGCGGTCTATATCGTGATTCACAATGTAGAGTTTTGCATCGTGGAAACTTGGTGATCGTTTTGATGTACTGAACCGCAGAGTATCAGTGGAAGCTAACCGGTCGACTGAAAGATCTTCACTTCACTGACGACATTTTTTTGTTTCCACAAACTGAGTTGGATATTGAAATGAAATGAGAACGAACTGCGAAATACAGCTCACAAGTCGGTCTAAAAATCATTGTTTCAAAGACGAAACTAATGGAAATTGGTACGTCGAGGAGGTGTTCACTTGCAGTCAGCGGCTAAGTAATATATATGAAGTAGAGGACTTCTAAAATTTGGGAAGTTTTTTGAATATTACAAATATGCAAATAAAAATTTTCGTTAATAGGTCCCTCAGACGCATATCAAAAATTTTCTGGCCAAATACAGTATCAAATGAGAATTTGTGGATCGGGAGGCGATAAACAAAATTGTCAGCCGAAGAAAGCGGAATTGGATCAGCCGTATACTAAGGGGACCGGTAGGTGACGAAACACCGTTGCTAAGAAGGTTAGTACCAGTGGAAGACGATTGAGTGAAGTGAAGGTGCTGGCCAGAGATCGTTAAAAATAGAGGTTATTCAATGACGCCCTATGCTCTCACGTGTAGCAAAGATCGAGATGATGATGATGACAAAGTTATATGATATATATTTTACACACAAGCAGAAAATGAGGACGGTTTGCAACGTCTATTATTTGCATTTAAACAAGATAAACCCTAAACATGTTAATATCTACAATGAAAACAAAATCAATTGTAATAGTCAAAGAACCAATAAGATGCAAACTAGTGGTAGATCATGAGTATAAAACATGCGGTAGACCTATTTTAACATATGCAGTGGAATCCCGCAATGATACGTCCAAAACTAAACAACTTATGAGATCAACAGAAATGAAGATCTTACATACTATCACCGGTCATCCACTCAGAGATAGAATCAGATGTGATATCTGAAATTAATGTCAAATTCTAGACATAGTAAGATGGACAAGAACCAGAAGGCGTTATTGGAGAGATTATGAGAATGCCATATATAAGAATAGCAAAATTGAAATCCAACAGCACCCAGGTGGAATACGGCCTATAGGAAAACCTCCGAAGAGATGGCAATAAAGTTGAACATTCGCATCTGAAAACAAAATTGTTAGAAAAACACAGGTATATGACCTAACGAAAGAAGAAGAAGGACACACAAGTTACAAATGGAATGTCATCATAATCTGCACGTTATTTCAGAAGTTAACAAAGTAAACTTCGTTCGCGAATTCAATGAATTATATATTAATTATAGATACTTTTTCTAGACTTTTTAAAATAAGGTGAATGACATATTTCTAATATACGACGCAAACTGCGTATAACCGACCAAAAATTACAAAACCGCAACCACAATATGTAATTACCAAATATTAATTTTGACTAAATAAAATTTGTGATACCTCAGCATATTATATGAACTGACAAACAATATTTTACAAGATGATATCCTTAAAAATATTAAAGGTAAGTGCGGTTTATGTCTGGCATTGTAAGTTCCTAATATTTCTTATCAAACAGTTCATGCGATACTTTCAGAATTCACTTGATTTTGAACGTCAAAATTATTTTATATTAGTGAATGGAACAATTCAGTATTATATTGAAAATTTGAATTGTAGAAGTTTCCAATGTTTAGAAGTAACAGATTAATGATGTACATATTACATATTGAATAAATAAATTTCACATGATAATTAAATTTAAATAACCACAACCATTCAAATGTGCTTCTTATTCTATACAAACTCTTCACAATCAACTAAACACAAAGAAAAAAAAAACACTAACATTTACATTTTATAAAACCATTCTGCTTTTAGTAATGGAATTTTTATATTATATTAAAATAATTAATATAATACAATATTTTTTCATTTTTATATACATAAAGCAAAATATTTTAAAGACAAAAAAACTTATTTTTTTGCTGTTTGTCCAACTTTTGCTTTTTTGGTACCACGTACCTTTTTCATTCTATTTCTGCGTTCTTTCCGTTGTTTACGCGTCTGTTTCTGCCGTTCATATAATCCATGTCGTTGTAAACGATATTTCGGTTCAAATTTCTTGGCAAAATCTAATGTATCATATATTAATGCAAATCCTGTTGATTTACCACCACCAAAATTTGTACGAAAACCAAAAACAAATACTACATCAGATGTTACTTTATACATGGTTGCTAATTTCTCACGTATATCTTTTTTATTTACTGATGCTAATCCAGGATGTAAAACATCACATACCATTTGTTTTCTGCATAGTAGACGATTGGTCATAAATTTACGAGTACGAATTGTTGCAGTAGTCATTTTATTTTTTTAATTTTTTGTTTGTGAATCTAAAAACAAAAAGTAAATGTAATTAATTCCTTTTATTGTTTATTAATTAATGAATTATAAATTCATTTCATAAAAGAAAAAAAAGAAAAACTAAATTTAAACACAAGAACAAGTACCTATAACATAACCTTAAATTAAAGAAATATTACGTGTTATATGTTACTAAATTACTATCTTATTATATATATATAATTTATATAATTATATATAATTTTTTTATGGTTTATGTTATATTATTATTATTATTATTTTTCTTTAATGAGCAAGGCCAATTTGACCCAAATAGTCTCTATCTTTCGATAATTATAATTTGTTTCTTTGAGAGTTCCTGCCCATACTTCACCAAGTAAAAAAACGTGGAAAGAATTTTATTTCATTTTTCTTACCCTGTAAATTCCTTCCACGTCCACAATCACTAAAGTCTAAGCCAATTGAAATTAATATATAAAAATATAAATAAAATAGTATTTTTTTGTTAATTTTAATATAGAAAAGACACTTACCTCACAACCACGGAAACGAAAAAGAGCGATTACTAATATGGTGATATGGTGTTAAACAAGAGAAAATGATCAATTCACAATTGTGTAAAAAAAAAAATACAAGTTTCAAGTTTTATATTCACAACTATATGTTGTCTATTTATTTGAGTAAATAACATTTTAAAATTACAAATGTTTATTAAATAATATAAATTGGTGCCTCAGACGTATATCAAAAATTTTTTTGGCCAAATACAGTATCAAATGAGAATTTGTGGATCTGGAGGCGATAAACAAAATTTGTCAGCCGAAGAAAGTGGAATTGGACCGCATACTAAGGCGACCGGTAGGTGACGAAACAACGTTGCTAAGAAGGTTAGTACCAGTGGAAGAGGATTGAGTGAAGTGAAGTTGCTGGCCAGAGAACGTTAGAAATAGAGGTTATCCGATGACGCCCTATGCTCCTACGTGTAGCAAAGATCGAGATGATGATGATGACAAAGTTACATGATTTATATTTTACACACAAGCATAAAATGAGGACGATTTGCAACGTCTATTATTTGCATTTAAACAAGATGCTGAAATCCTAAACATGTTGATATCTACAATGAAAACAAAATCAATTGTAATAGTCAAAGAACCAATAAGATGCAAACTAGTGGTAGATCATGAGCTTCCAGTACTTGGGTGCAGAAACAAGCAGCTATCGCGATGTTACTGCAGAAGTTCGCTATCAAAGTAATAAGGCTGCATCAATTTGTAGATGTATTCTTGACGCCATTTGGAGAAACAAGTTAATGTAAGCAAAGTGCGTATAAAACATGCGGTAGAGCTATTTTAACATATGCAGTGGAACCCCGCGATGATACGTCCAAAACTAAACAACTTATGAGGACAACAGAAATGAAGAGCTTACATACTGTCACCGGTCATTCACTCAGAGATAGAATCAGATGTGATATCTGAAATTAATGTCAAATTCTAGACATGGTAAGATGGACAAGAACCAGAAGGCGTTATTGGAGAGATTATGAGAATGCCATATATAAGAATAGCAAAATTGAAATCCAACAGCACCCAGGTGGAATACGGCCTATAGGAAAACCTCCGAAGAGATGGCAATAAAGTTGAACATTCGCATCTGAAAACAAAATTGTTAGAAAAACACAGGTATATGACCTAACGAAAGAAGAAGAAGGACACACAAGTTACAAATGGAATGTCATCATAATCTGCACGTTATTTCAGAAGTTAACAAAGTAAACTTCGTTCGCGAATTCAATGAATTATATATTAATTATAGATACTTTTTCTAGACTTTTTAAAATAAGGTGAATGACATATTTCTAATATACGACGCAAACTGCGTATAACCGACCAAAAATTACAAAACCGCAACCACAATATGTAATTACCAAATATTAATTTTGACTAAATAAAATTTGTGATACCTCAGCATATTATATGAACTGACAAACAATATTTTACAAGATGATATCCTTAAAAATATTAAAGGTAAGTGCGGTTTATGTCTGGCATTGTAAGTTCCTAATATTTCTTATCAAACAGTTCATGCGATACTTTCAGAATTCACTTGATTTTGAACGTCAAAATTATTTTATATTAGTGAATGGAACAATTCAGTATTATATTGAAAATTTGAATTGTAGAAGTTTCCAATGTTTAGAAGTAACAGATTAATGATGTACATATTACATATTGAATAAATAAATTTCACATGATAATTAAATTTAAATAACCACAACCATTCAAATGTGCTTCTTATTCTATACAAACTCTTCACAATCAACTAAACACAAAGAAAAAAAAAACACTAACATTTACATTTTATAAAACCATTCTGCTTTTAGTAATGGAATTTTTATATTATATTAAAATAATTAATATAATACAATATTTTTTCATTTTTATATACATAAAGCAAAATATTTTAAAGACAAAAAAACTTATTTTTTTGCTGTTTGTCCAACTTTTGCTTTTTTGGTACCACGTACCTTTTTCATTCTATTTCTGCGTTCTTTCCGTTGTTTACGCGTCTGTTTCTGCCGTTCATATAATCCATGTCGTTGTAAACGATATTTCGGTTCAAATTTCTTGGCAAAATCTAATGTATCATATATTAATGCAAATCCTGTTGATTTACCACCACCAAAATTTGTACGAAAACCAAAAACAAATACTACATCAGATGTTACTTTATACATGGTTGCTAATTTCTCACGTATATCTTTTTTATTTACTGATGCTAATCCAGGATGTAAAACATCACATACCATTTGTTTTCTGCATAGTAGACGATTGGTCATAAATTTACGAGTACGAATTGTTGCAGTAGTCATTTTATTCTTTTAATTTTTTGTTCTGCTTCTACTTTGTGAATCTAAAAACAAAAAAAAAATGTAATTAATGCCTTTTATTGTTTATTAATAAAAGAATTAGAAATTCAGAAATTCATTTCATAAAAGAAAAAAAAAACTAACTTTAAACACAAGAACAAGTACCTATAACATAACCTTAAATTAAAGAAATATTACACGTGTTATATTTTACTAAATTACTATATTACCAAAATGTATTTTATGTTTAAATAATTTTTTTATGGTTTATGTTATAAATAATTGAAACAATATATAAAAATATAAATAAAATAGTATTTTTTTGTTAATTTTAATGTAGGAAAGACACATACCTCACAAGCACGGAAACGAAAAAGAGCGATTACAAATATGGCGTTAAACAAGAGAAAATGATCAATTCGCAATTGTGTAAAAAAATACAAGTTTTAAGTTTTATATTTACAATTATATGTTGTCTATTTATTCAAATTTTGAAAATCAACACATTATTTACTTGAGTAAATAACATTTTAAATGTTTATTAAATAATATAAATTGGTTTAAAACAAAAAAAAAAAAACTAGTACAATTTGATTTGTTAATTCATTTTGTCACCCGATGCCATTATTTTGAACATACTCATTTTTATAAATCATTTTTATCGATGATTATTTTCCATAAACAATATGGCCGTGTTTTGTATAATTTTTTGTTGCAAAAGAAATTCATTAATAAAATGTTTATTATGTGATAAAAATCTATTAAAATAAATGTTAATTAATATTAAGTTGTAATATGTTAATATTTTATAAATAATAAGTTAAAATGAAGTGGTTAAAAAAGTATAGAAATCTTATAAGAAGAGATAATTATTTTTTTCGGATAACTATATTATCGCTTCTGTTTACAATTTCAATATGTAATTATAGTCAAGGTTTGTTTAATAGTTTTTTTTTTTATTATTATTTTTGATTATTCGCTTTGTATTATTTAGAATGTAATTGTTTTTACAAATTTTTATTCAACACGAACATAATGTAAAGAATTTAGTATTAATTCTTACATGGCATAAATTTGTAAACGAACAAGAAGAAGAAGGTGTGTTTGTTTGGTTGGCTTGCAAATTGAAAATCAAGTATAGCACCTTGTCTCATGTTTTTTGTCATTTGCATAATGTTCTAGTTTCTTATACGAATAGAATATTTCTTTTAATTTATTTTATCAATATTAAACGCACATATATCATATAATATAAAAAATATTACTTTGTTGTTTTTTTTTTTGTAATTGATAAGGAAATGTGTGTTTATTTTTAATCAATTATAATTAGTATTTACTAAATGCACTGTGTAGTGTGTACTTGTCGCATATCGCGTACATATTTTTCTAGTTAATAAATTTCTCTATGATTAGATTTAATTGATTAATTACATTCATACAACTTTTATTAATCAAATTGTCTTATTTGTTTTATCATTTATAAACTGTGTTAAAATAAAGTGTGTACTTACTTTTCTTACGTAATGGAAAATTGATGCAATTCAGAATGCATATTACCAGACCATCAAGTCACATGTATAGCGTTTATGTAAACTTCTAACTACTCTACAGATTTCTGAGTTGAAGGATAATATATAGAAGAGAAACGCTTGACTTTTGGGCAACCATCAACCAACCAAAGAATCAAATGATTTATGCATCACCCTTCGTATTTAATAAATACATATGTACAAATTATACTTGCAAATATTTATCTAAATCTATTTAATCTATGTTGAATACAGCGTGAATTGATTATTTGCATAATATTATCGTTTTCAATTCTTTATTATGGCACATGAAACATCAAACAGATTTTTGTACATAATATGAACTTGGCGATGACTACTGTTTTAGTTTTGAATTGAGAATATTGATCATGCATAATCAATTTACAAGATCACGAACCAACAATGTTAAGCACAAACAAGGCTATTTATTAAATTTGTAGCTGACTGAAGAACGAAAGTGATTAATATATAAATTGCTCTTATTGGTGCTATGTTTTCTTATGAAATACCTATACGATGATGAATAGATCATATACTTGTGTTTTTTGTAAATAATGTCTGTGTTTTATAACGTTTATATATAAACATAATAATGTATGAATATGGGATAGATCCTTTATATTATTATGGGATGATCTCATCTAATTATCCCAACTAATTATTATCATTCTATACATACACACATCTCAATCATATCTCAATCAATTTGATCGATTAGACGTAGAATAAAACATTTTATACTATAAAATAGCTATAAAATAAATTTCATTTTTCAAAAAATTATTATCGAAGATTCTATTCAAATTCAATGATATATTACATTACGTTCTTTATTTATTTTAAATTTAACATATTTGTCTAACATTTTTGGTTTTCTATTATGTACCATAAAACAGAATACTTTAAATGAATGTTATTTCGTAGTTCATAACATTTCCAAAAAGTATTTAATTGATGGTATTTCCTAAGTATATGACAAAAATAGAGAATTTGTGGTTATTTTAAATTTAAATTGAGGGTTGCATATGCATGTTACTTATTTTATTATAACTGACGACACAAATGGTGTTAACTTAAAAAGACTTGATACTTGATAGTTTTGAACTTTAACAACGAAAATGAAAATATAAAAAGAAAACAAAATTGTTTTTTTTTCTCTAATAAATACATTGATTTATGAATTTTAGTATCGTAGTAAATATGTATGTATAAGTATATAATAAAAAAGGAAATACAATATTTATTTTTATCCCCATTTAATTTGTCGTTAAAGATAATGCTAGTATATTATAGAAATATATTTACATAATATAAATAAATGTATTTGTAAAGCATAAATATTGATTTGCTATAAAATTTTGCAGAAAAGACTATGTACACACACGTCTTATAGTTTACCTATGAATATATATATATATATATATATTGAATCATGAAAGTTATATTGTATAATATCAAATAACTTAAATATAATATAATATACTTTAAAACATAGTTATTATATCGGGATTCAATAATTGAAACATGTGTATTTTCAATTATATATACACTAGGAAACCCCTTGTGCACTTTCACAAAAAATATTAGTATAAAATATTAGATTAATAACTTCAATAAGTTTTTCATTTGCTTCTACTCATATCTATATAAATTATTGAATTGAAAGATTAAAACACACATCATAGTATATTTAGTACATACAAACGCATGACGAATTCATCCTACCGCAGTAACCGTGCTTTAAAATAATATTATTGACAACCGGATTAGTAGACTTATCGGTAAATTCAACAAATTATGCCATCAATGTCTTCCGCGCTTCTAAATTTGTCTTGATTTATAAATAAGCGTGAAAAGACAATGTGTAAGACCTCGTTTTTGACGTTCAATACTTTATAGAAATACATACGAAATTATTGGCATCAAATATTGGTTAATTAACAATGCTTTAATCACTGTTTTTTAAATTGCACTAAGAACAGATTTAATCTCGTTCCACATATATGATAACAGGTAAACGTGATAAATAAATCTGGTCGTCCAAGTACCACAGTCATTATCCTGATTAAATTTTGACATAAATCTGTAAGCACCAAAAAAAAAAAAAAAACGAAAGTAAGATATAAATATTAAACGATTCAAAAGATCTAACAATAGTTTGTAAGAATCAAGGCAACCGCTTTGTTGATTTTGACAAATGAATTTGAGTCGAAAGATTCTTTGGAAGCATATGCATAAACTAAATACTACTGAAATAATTTACTACTATTTGCAATTTTGTGTACAACAAACCGAATTGGTGTAATTTTTTGTTGAACAGCTGTAGAATGTTTTAAGTTATGGTTCATAATAGCAGACCAACCGAATTCACCTTTGGAAAAATAGTGGAACTATCATTGGATCAAGGTGTTTAGATAAATATGGCAGACATTATATTTTGTTATCATTATTAGAAGAAACAATAAAAACAATAGTTAGTTCAATAGTTTCCATCGCGATCAGAAACGAAAATTATTACCTAATTGAAGATTGTGGTGCATTGTAAACACGTTGATCATCGTAAAGATTTCTTGTGATGTTCAATGATACATTTTTCATTGAAGTATTATTGAGTGCTTCATATCGAGCTTCTTTCAATATCATATGTAAATAAATAACAACATTATGCTTCTGTGGCATTCGAGAATTTGATGTTTTATCAGGATTATATATAAATAACTCAGCATATATTGGTCAAAATATCTGAATTTAAAATACGAACAATTTCAATATTTTCTAAAATGTTATGTTAAACTCCCCAGAAATGGAACCAAAAGCATTTGAATTATTGTCTTGTCGAATGTTTTTTCGAAAATTCTTGCATTCATAATCATTAACAGTAAACAGATTTTATATTTAATCAGTAGATAGATGCGAAAGCTTTCCTTTATGACACATGCTATTTGATGATTGTGTTTCGTCTTTAAAAGATAATGCTGAGCAGTATAAACTTTCTGTGCACATTGGAAAAACACTTAATATTTTGCAAAATAAAAAGGATTGAGAATCGTTTATAGCACACCCAATATTTATACAAACGACTCCTTGGTTCATTACCAATATTTCGTCATCTGTATTCCATTTGCAACAATTTCATCTCAATGAGATTCCTGATATTTTAACCGTCGCTCCATTATTAATTTCAATTGCGATATATAAACGAATTAATGGATAATAAATGCATAAGGCAATAGTTTTAATGTATAATCTACCACTCGCAATTGCAAGTCGAGGCAATACTTTTTTGGATTGAGCGTTTCAAGAGAATAATTAAATAGCAACATTAATTTCATATATATGTATTTCAATTTTCAAACATGCAATGATGTGTAGTACATAACAATAAAGAAAGTTATAGCAATCCTATGATACGATCCCATGATTCCCATGATACGATCAGATCAGTTTTGACACCGAGTTAATGCATGGAACAGACTGTTTTCAGAACTATGGCGCAGATCGTATATGGACCACAAAGATTGTCGAACTATCGATGAAATTGCAAACTGTAATGACGAAAGTGAACATTGAATCATATGGTATGAGATAGGATTGAGCTAATCGGCTTGCAAGTCTTTACTAAGCACAAACAGAGACTAAAGTATAGCGCATTTGTGGGTCTAAGTATAAATGGTTTAAAAACGAAATTAATGAAGGTTAGTTCGTTATTGGCATATGGTCTTGAATTCTATACTACAATTATAGATAAAGTGAGTGCTACAAATAATTTGGATAGTTATACTCAATACGACTTTTACGTCATTGTTTCTAGTCAATTCATTTAAAGGGTTGACATTTGATGGCTGAAACCTAACTCTTCCGAAAGGTTCTACAATTGAGCAACAACTTCTACATTGTAGTAAAGTTAATTAAAAATAGGTTTAATTTTTGCATAATGCACTCTTATTTTTATTATAATACTATTTTCCTAGAAATACTTAATGCAGAAACAAATTGCCGAAGAAGTTCATCATATTAAATATATACATATCTAGTCTAATTTAAATTAATTGTTCTCATCATATACGTTCCCGTTCCGATTTTAAGCTATTCCAATAATAAAAATAATAAAGCGAACATGATTATTGACTATTTAAGTTACTATGTGATTATTTGTGATAATTAATATTTGAAAAATTGACTAAATTAATATAAAAATATATAAAAACAAATCCATTGCTAATTAATTATATATCACAAATGAAATTTATTTTCTCAATTTATACACATTTATATATTAAAAAAATATATAATTAAGATTAACAATTTCAAACCTAAACAACATTAGAAATGTACAAAATATTCATCTAAAATAGTCTAGTAAGCTACAGATGAATTTTTATTGAATATTTAAAGATTACGTCAAATAGGTGTTAAATTAATTTTTGATTTTTCAAAAAAACACCTCCGACGTACCAATTTTCATTAATTTCTTCTTTGAAACATTGATTTTTAGACCGACTTATGAGAATTTCACTCTAATGTCTGATTCAGTTTCTGAAAGTAGGCAAATGTCGTGAGCGAAGTCAATATCTTTAAGTCGGCCGGTTAGACCCCATCTGATAGCATGCGGTTCAGAGTTTACTTTGGTTATAACCCAATCGAGCAGGAACAATAGTGGTGACAGTATACTCCCCTGTTTTACATCCGAATGTACATCGAAATTATCACCAAATCTTCAACGATGCAAAATTCTACATTGTGAATCTCTATATAGACCTTAGATCATATTCATGAGTTTAGACGGTATTCCATAACTTTCTTGAAGTCGACAAATAACATTTACAATGGCGTTTGCCATTCAATCGACTTCTCAACAATAATCCGTAATGTATTGATATGTTCTGTGCAAGACCTACCAGACCTAAAAACTGCCTGTTCCTTTCGAATACTCGGTTGCAAAACTGAACAGATTCTGTCTTGTACGATAATAGCCATAACTTTGTTTATCGTGTTCAACAAATTGATACCAGTTCTCGCATATACTCAAGTTACTCTTTTTCGGCAATTTAATTATCAATCCCCCTTTCCATAGGGCTGGAATATCATCAGACAACCACACTTCACCAATAAAAGTCTTCGGTCAACAGCACTTTGAGCAACATGAAATTCGGGCCTATTCAGTAGCTCACTAAAGTCCATCTTTCCATTTGACGAATCTCATGTGAGATCAACTAACCGTCCCTGGATTGAATTGGACGTTCAGTTCTAAAAGAGAGGCCAGTTAGTTTGCATGGCAGACGGTAAGTCTTCCTCATATTGTTTGAAATTGAGCTGCTATGTTTTCAAAAAAAGGTACGCCTATCTCGCCGTGCACTTTTACTAACCTTCTTGTCAATTGATTCGCCAAATCGCCTGCGAATCGTTGTCTTACCACTTCATTACTAAGTGTAGACATGTTTATTCGTCCCGTAGTTCTAGGTTGCCTCCTTATGCCTGTCATAAGTTTTCCAATAATCAAATAGTCTAAAAACATTCGCGCCTCTATAGCTACGAACGTCTAACAGCGAATTTCTCTATCTTCTACTAATTGTTATGTGATCTATTTGATTTCTGGTACGCTCGTTCGGTGAAATTCAAATTTCTTTGTGTATTCTTTTGTGCGCAAATATAGTACCACCAAGGTTGTGATTACTGCACATTTCCGCAAAACGTTTATATCACCAACTCCGTGTGTAACCAAAATAGACTCCTAGTCCATGTTGTTCGAGCTAACCTTTGGACTACCGTCACCCGTGCATATGACAATATCCGATCTGTTAATCTTAACAACGCAGTGTGATGCGTTTCATCAGATGATGCCTGTTCTGTAGGTGCGTAAATCTGAACTACTGCTCTTGAACCTTTGCTGCGATTATTTTATAATCGGCTTCCAGTCGACAAGACTCACGCTTTGCTGAGACACTTAGCAATAAACCGATTACACAACCGTGATCCAGAGGATGTAGTCTTTTCTCCGTTTCTCTTTCATTGAATCTCGCTCAACCCACGAATATCGAGTTTGTACCTCTTCAATTCTTGAGTTATCTGCTGCGCTAGTTTCGTCGATTCAAGCATTGTTCTAACGTCCCAGGTTCCAAATCGTGTCCGTTTACGCAAGCCAAATGTAGCCATCGTATTTCCATCTGATCCGTGAACATTTGTTGACGTTTCTTCTAAGTATTTCTGCAGTTAGAGCTGCAAATCCACGACTGCCTAGGTTAGTGCAGTTAGATGTTAATTCATTCCTAATTGGGCGCTCAATAATCAGACAGCTGTATCTGATTAGATGTTAGTATCAAACTGCGTTACCTGTAGTCACTACTTGGATTACTTTCACTTGGCCCGGAATTCAATTCACGCCTGTTTTTGATCCTAACACAGAACATCAATTCTAATATAGTGTACATACATCCTTTACTGTCTATCTAGGCTCTAGTTTGCTATTTAGATATGTGTTCATTAATACGACACTTACTGAGGTACTTATAGTTTAATTATTGAACTGTCTTGATAATCTATTCGTTATCATCATACTACAATGTACAAACATATTTGTCAAGATGTATCAATGAATTGATGAGTGTAGTATTATTTTGTCAGTCAAATTCAATTTATTTCATAATAATCTGTCTGGTCTCATAAAATATCGTTTAATTGTTGATTAACTACCATTTTCGTATTAAGTCAATCATAGATCAAACAATTGATTTTAATCAATAATTGCTAATGAATTGGATATAATAAATGATTTTATTTAATTGTATGCATTTAATAGCTTAATTTAATATTCATAAGATTAGTTAGTGTATAATAAATAAGAATGCAACGTTAATTCAAATTAATTAAGTTAATTTATGAATATGAAGTTTGTCGGTTATTTAAATTAAAGCCGGAAATTTTAAATGTAAATATAAACAAGTAGATATATAAATAATAGATTATATTTACTTTTAAATAAAAATTAAATCATTCTATAAAAATAATGATTGTTATACAATTAAATAAATGTTTATATTAATTACAATTTAAATTAATAATTCAATCATATGTTATTTGTATTTATTAAATCTATTTTTTTGCAGCACTTAAATTTACCATAGAACCATCTGATGTTATTGTACATGAAGGGAATTCAATTTTATTACCATGTGAGGGTAGTATAAAATTAAATTCATCTAAACATAGTAAAGGTGTGCCTAACATTCGTTGGAGAGGACCAGATGGTCAAGATATTGGAATTGTTGGTGATACATTTAGGTTAAAGAAATGTGGCATTTATTTGGAAAATTATCTTTAAAAAAATTGATTATTTAAAATTTTATTTGAATTTTTTTTTTCTTTATCATATCAAAATTGTAGAACGCAGTTAAAAAATGGATCACTTTATATAAGTTCGGTTGAAGAAAATAGAGGACTTACAGGTTCTTATCAATGTTTACTAAGTTGTGATGGTATTGGAACTATTGTCAGTAGATCTGCTAGAGTTTCAATAGCTAGTAAGTTTATTTGAAATTATATATTATAATTATATTGAAAACGATTAAAAAAAAAAAAATCTCTATTAGATATTCCTGAAACAAATAATATATTTAAAGAAATTGATTTATTTCCTGGACAAATTGCATACTTTAGTTGTTTATCAAAATCTATTGAAAAAGGTGTTGAATACCATATAAATTGGTTTAAAGATGATGCACCATTACATTTTGATGAATCACGTATGATTTTATTACCATCTGGAGCACTTGAAATCGATGATTTATTTAGTTCAGATGCTGGTAGTTATCAGTGTAATATTACGTCAGGTACCATAACAAGGTAAATTATATTTATATTTATTTAAATACATATACATAGGTCACTCAATAAGTTCGTAGGATGACATATAGGTGGTGTCATTATTGATAAATGCATATGACTTTTAGGAACGTCAAAAGATACGTGTGAAAATTGTATGACAATCTGACGTTTAGTTCACAAGTTACAGTGGTTTTAGTGACGCTACTTTTGTAATTTTCAAATATCTGAATTTCGTGTGTTGATGAAGCATTGCTTTTTAATGGGAAATAATAGCGTTCAAGCAAAGCAATAACTTGACAAGTGTTATTCGGCCTCTGCTCGATCGAGAAAAACACCGATGATGCTGAACCATGGTAATCTTGAGTTATTATATTAGTAATAGTTGCTTTTATACAAAAACATCATCATCATCTTGACCTTTACTCCACGCGGAAGGCATAAGGCGTCAAAGAAAAGCCACCAATATTTACGATTTTTGGCCAGTACCTTTACTTCAAATCATCCGTTATGACTGACTGGTACTAGCCTCACTAATGACAGTTCTTCGCCACGTTATTTTCGAAAGACGACCGGGTTTTCTATTACCCTGATAATTACACTCAAGTGTGTATTTTCAGTATCACCGATCGGTTTACACTGAGACGATCGATCTAATTCCACCGTCTGATAACTCTGTTCATCGCCTTCAGATGTGTCTGTCTACACAAATTTTTTTTTTGTTCCATAAAACCAAATAACAGATTAAGCAGTTAAATTTTTTTTTTGTTCCATAAAACCAAATAACAGATTAAGCAGTAAATCAAATTTGAATGTGAAAAAGCTAACCGAAGAAAGTGAGCAATTGTTTCAAGCACCAATGTTTTTAACTGAATCTACATCACAAATTGTTTTCGAAGGTGATACTGTAACAATGGATTGTGTTGCAAATGGTAATCCAAAACCACAAATAATATGGCTTCGAAATGGTTTAGAAATTGATTTAAGGTTTGTTTTAAATTTACTATTTTGTATTTTTTGTTTTTATTTAATTTTTTTTTTTTTTTTGTATTTACAGCCATTTAGATTCACGTTTTAGTATAATTGGTTCAAGTTCAATGCAAATTGATTCTGTTCAAGATCAAGATGTTGCTACATATCAATGTCGTGCCAAAAATCATATTGAATCATTAGATATTCCAATAATATTACAAGTTCAAATACCACCGAAATTTATTCAAATACCAGTCGATAAGAAAGCATTTGAAAAAGATGAATTAGAATTTATTTGTTCAATTTATGGTAAACCAACACCAATTATGCAATGGTTAAAAAATGGTGATGTTATAACACCAAATAGTTATATGCAAATTGTTGATGGGTATGTGCGTGTGTTTGTTTCTGTGTTAAAATTATATTATTTTCTAAATGGAAAAATTATTATGCTCTTAATTTAATTATTTTTTAAATAATAGACATAATTTACGAATACATGGGTTAATTTTATCTGATGCTGGTATGTTTCAATGTATGGGAAGTAATTCTGCGGGTAGCATTCAAGCATCGGCTCAATTAAAAATTGAAGATTTAGGTACATACAAATATTTTTATTATATTTTATTGTTTTGTATTCTTTAATAGTAATTTAATGTATAGAGTTGAAAATTGTATTTGCTCGTTATTTTTGTGGTGTAGTACATTGATCAAGAATTGAAATAAAATTGATTTGCTTCTTCTTCTCATCATTACTAAATTGAAAACTTTAAAAATTTTAATATTATTATATCATTTTATTGACCCAATTTTTAATTTTTGTATTTTCACATTTTTATTTTATTGATTTAATGTATCCAAATGTAAACAAAAAAAAACTGTGTTATGTTCTTTTCATATTTATTTGTCTTATTCATTTTATTTAATTAATTAATTTATGTGTAGCTGCTTATTATATGATTGTTATAATTACAAAAAAAAAATTACAATCATATAATTTGTTAATGTTTATTATATTATATATTTTTCTTTCTGTTAATTAATTTATTTATTTTATATTTTATTTATTTCTTTTTTTTATCCAATCCAATGTTCTCAAACAACTCTATCTTCCTAATAATATTATAATTCTATTGTCCTAATTCTATATATCTCTTCTATATGTTTTATTATTTTAATTTCATTTTACATATTTTTTTTTTTGTTTTTCACTTTAAATTTAAAATGAAATTGACAAACTAAAAACAAAATAAAAAAAAAAAAAAAAATAACAACATTTAGACTCAAAACGACGAAATAAAAATATTTTGCCAACAAAAAATATATTTTCGCAAGCAAGTGAAAATAATGATAAATCAAAAATATCACCACCACTTGTATCTGCAAGCCAACAAAAACATACAAAAACTTTATCGAAAAGTGTTTTAGATAGTTTATTATCAAAAGATAATAAAAATAGGAATATATTAAGTGATGATAGAAGCGATGATGGTGATGATAATGATTATGATTATGATGACGATGATGATGACGATGATGAAGATGATGAGGGTAGTATTCATCCATATGGGCCAAATATTGATCCAAATACATTATTCAATTCATTGACAAATAAAAATAGAAAAAAACAAAAAAATAATAACAATGAAAATAATTATGATAATCAAAATAATGACGATGACGATGATGAAGATGATGTTGGCGTTGATATTTTACAATTTTCTCAATCCCCAATTCCTACTATTACACGAAAATATCCTCCTAATTTAGGTACCGCAAACAATAATAACAATAATAATAATAATAATAATAACAATAATGATATGAAATCAACATTACCGGGACCACCAAGAGATTTAGTTGCACAAATTGTTAACCCAAGATTTGTTGCCCTAAGTTGGATGGAACCAATAAAAAATCCAGATGAAGTTATTTCATATACAGTATTTTATAAGATGACAACAAGTGAAAGGTATGGAGAAACTAATAAAAAAACAAAAAAAAAAGAATGATTAATTTATTATTTACTATAAATTTTTTTATAGAGAACGTAAAATTACAACAAAATCACGTGATGATCAATTAGCCAATATCCAATCATTATTACCGGGTAAAACATATCAATTTCGTGTTATTGCCAATAGTAATCATGGTTCTGGTGAATCTTCGAATGTATTTGAAGTTAGTACACAACCAGAAGAAAATATTGCCGGTTCACCACAAAATGTTAAAGGCTATGCAATAAGTCATCGGGAAATATTTTTAAAATGGGAATTACCATTAGTCACAAATGGTAATATTTCAAAATATCGTATATATTATGCAGAAAATGAGGGCACCGAAATGTATATGGATAGTAAAACGTTTGAGACAATTTTAACTGAATTACGTCCATTTACTGAATATACAATTTCGATAACACCATTCAATCAAAATGGCATGGGTGATCCATCAAATGAAATTATTGTTAAAACATTTTCGTCAATACCAAATGAAGCGCCACTTAATGTTACATTGGAAACATCTAGTTCAACGGTAAGTTGTGTTTTTTATTTTTGCACGTTTTATGGGTCAGCGAATGGAATACAATAGTATTTTGACAAAGGTTTTCTAAATTTGAATTTGCTTCCAATTATTGACATTTTGCACTGCAACAGTACTGAAATGATTATATGCATAATAAAACTGAACAGTTTTAAAATTTTTGTTGTCCTTTTTTCTGATTCACATTATTCATAAAATTTTTATTGAGCTACATTTTAGAGAGTTAACTAATCATACCCAATTTGTATCATTTTTAAAATTGGTCATATTTCAATACTATTAGCGAGAAAAATTTCTACGATACATTACAATGATTTCTATTAATTGACCTGGAGTGCTATGATTAAATTTTTTAACCGAATGTCAACACTTTGGTGCAGAACATTGTGCAAAGAGTTGCATTATCATACATACCCCCATTCCTTGACGAATCGTACAAATTATGACAGCGAATAACAGTATTGTAATACATTTGCTGGCGCATTGAGTAAAGTTGTTGTGAACAATAGCAATATCGAATGAGAATTTGTGAAAATTAGCAGATCTGAAGGCGATGAAAAAGATTGTCAACCGAAGAAAGTGAAATTAGTTATTGTAAAATACTTAACTTTGATAAGAATTACCAGGGTAATAGAAACCACGATGTGTTCAAAAACAATATGGCAAAGAACTGCCATTATGGAGTCTAGTACCCGTGGTAGGGAATAGAGTGAAGGTACTGGCCAGCGATCGTGAATATTAAAGAGTGTTCGTTGGCGCCTTATGTTCGTGTATGAGCTGAAGAATAATGATGATGAAATACTCAATGTCAATGATTATTTTGATAAAATTCTTTATATTATGACCATACATCAAGAATTTTAACTTGATACTAGATTTTCTCTGTCATCACAATCGCTCTCTGCCGATATTATAATTATTCCAAAAAAGTACAAATTATTAAATGGAAAATGTGTGTATTTTTTTGGTTCAATTTTAGTCAATAACAGTACGTTGGGAACCACCATCAATTGCCGAACAAAATGGACATATAACCGGTTATAAAATACGTTATCGTAAACAAAAGAAACCACTTCAAGTTGAAACAACACCAGCAAATTTACGACATTATGAATTAAAGGGTTTGGACAAAAGATCTGCATATCAAATAAAAATAGCTGCTATGACAGTTAACGGTACAGGTCCATTTTCTGAATGGTATTTTATTGAAACGTATGAAAATGATTTAATTGAAACTGTTGTACCTGGTATTCCAGCATGGTTAAAAAGTATATGTTAATTTTCATAACACATGTATAACATTTTTATATTATTAAAAAATTATTTTTGTGCATTTATTTAGCTCGAGCCAGTGAAGAAAGTATTTATGTTTATTGGGGATCGCCGGAGGAAAGAGAAATAAAAATTCGTGGTTATGTATTAAGTTGGGGTTTAGGTGTACCAGATGGTGAAATAATTGAATTAGATGAAAGTTCCAGATCACATACAATTATGTATTTAACTCCAAATAATGAATATGTTATATCATTACGTGCAAGAAATTTATTTGGTGATGGACAACCAAGATATGATTATGTAAATATTTTTTTTTTTGTATTTTGTTTTGTAAATAATGAACTTACTATATATGATATTTAAAATAAAATATATACAGGTTAGTACAAGACAAGATGAACCAATTGATATACCGAGTGCCTTAGAAGTACCTGTTGGTTTACGTGCCATAACAATGTCAACAAATTCAATTGTTGTTTATTGGACGGATACAACATTAAGTCGTAATCAACAGGTTAACGATAATCGACGTTATGTTGTCCGTTTTAATACAATTGATTCAAATCGTTATAAATATTATAATACAACTGATTTAAATTGTATGATAATGGATTTGAAAGCAAATACACAATATGAATTTGCTGTAAAAGTTGTGAAAGGACGTCGTGAAAGTTCATGGTCAATGTCTGTATTAAATTCAACATTTCCATCAGCATTTATATCACCGCCACGTGATTTAAGTGTACGTGCCGATCCAGAGAATCCAGAAAATGTAATTGTACAATGGTTACCACCCAAACACAATAGTGCACTTATAAATGGTTATATTGTTTTTTATACAACGGATAATTCAAAGCGTGATCGTGATTGGTTTGTTGAAGCTGTCATTGGTGATGCAACAAAAGTGGTTATAAAAAAATTAAAATCACAAACAAAATATTATTTTAAAGTACAAACACGTAGCATAAAAGGTCGTAATGGTCCATTTTCAATATTGGCCGCACATAAAACTGGTAATACGATAATTGTACAGGAAAATTTTGCCAGTGGTTTTTCCAATGAAATGATGATTTACTTAATAATTGGCATAGTTTCGATTACATTAATTATTGCATTAGTTGTTGGAATTATATTGTGTCGCCGTAAACCACCGGCCACAGGTGTAACACCTGAACATCATAATAAATTAAGTTATCATAAAAATAATGTCGGTATTAAACCACCAGACTTATGGATACATCATGATCAAATGGAATTGAAAAATGTTGAGAAAAATCATAATACGGCGGGTAAGTGTGGATTTTGATTTTTTTTTAAAAATATTATTTTAATTGGTTTGTTTTATTTATATAATAAAAGGATGTAGTGATGGAGCTTCTAGTGGTGGTGCAACAACATTGCCAAGATCTGTTGGACATGAATATGATATTGATCCATCAGGTTCAACACATATTACCAATTCATTAGATAAGAGATCATATGTTCCGGGATATATGAGTAATTTTTATTATCAATTATTTTATAATTTATTTTTAATATATTTTTTTTTGTTTTTACAGCAACATCTATGAATTCTACAATTGAACGTCAACAATATCCTAGAACACAATATAATAGAACGGCACATTTATCACTTGATCCAAATATTTCACAACAAAATTTACATCAACTACAAGGGAATCAATTACCACAAACACCAGAAACACCATTTGGTTATGATTCGATGCCATCAAATTATAGGTATTTTTTTCAATTTCTTTTTTTCTAATGATTTATGGATTAGTTATTCATCAGCAAATAATCACCATTGTTCACGATTTCTATCCAGCACCTTCACTTCAATCCATATCTTACCACTGGTACCTGCTACTTTAATTACAATGCATTCAATCTTACGCATTGCTTACGATATTATAAGGGCGTCTCAGTGTATGTTCGTGACATTATTTACTAGGTTTTCTACTACCTTATAACATTCAGTCTTACATACATCTTACGACATTATTGACTGTACGCTTCATTGTATGACTGATCCAATTCCATTTTCTTCGTTTGGTAATAATGTCTATCGCATCAAGATCCGACAATCTCCACAAATCCTCATTTGATATGCTATTTAACAATAACTTGGTTTTGTGACATCACTTTCTAAGTCTCGCAGCCATACAATAGTATAGACAAACAATTGTTTTGAAAATACGCTTGTTTTGAAGTTGTGTCGTCTGCCAAATCCCACTTAACATTTGTATGTGTGATACGACCTTTTTTCAGCATATAACTTCCCAAATATTGGAGGTGTTTTACCTGGTTTATTACTGTATTATCGACTACATGTTTAGACATACATGCGAACTATACTTCACTAGTCGCTCCAGTTTCAGCCGCATGTCCGTCTCTGTTTGTGCTATAAAATCAAATGTAATACAAATTCGAAGTTGTCCACATTCACCTTTAATATTTTTGGTTCAATATTACTGGCTGCCTCTTTTCGAATTTTAGATGTAATGCAAATCTCAACTAAACTCTGACTAATTTGAACTACGGTCCTATCCAGCAACTAATAAAAGTACTCTGTCTACCTATCCATTCAAAATCAAACAGTCAATACTGGATTGTATTGAACTTTCTGTTCTTTAGCACTTTCCGTTAAACAATATATTCCCCTCTCCTTACGTTATTTGAATTTGGAGCGTATTTAGCACAGTCTGCAATATTTTCAGAGTATTGCCGCTTATCCAGTCGTGTGTTTATTTATTGCTTTTTATAACCAAGACATGTTTCAGAGATTTGTTATTTCAATAACTCTATTTGATCCCAACCTCTGTATATAATTGACTATACTCTGTTCCTAAATTCTGTACATCTCTTACATTGGTGTTATTGAATTTGTGTTTTATGTTACTCCACAGTATTAAAATCCATTTCATCATTATCCTTTTATCCTTTACACCTCATGGCATTATCATTTTATTATTTACGCCTCAAGGCATTATCATTTTAATCTTTGCTCATAGGGCGGCATTACGATGTTAATTTGACGTTTGTAATCATGTAATTGTAATCATGTAATTGAATTCTATACTAACCTTCCTCACGTCCATATTAACAGATGCATACCTTTTTTCCGCCTTCTTTCCACCTAATATCGCTGGTTCTAACAATCCATTTTCTAAATCGTTTGTTCTGTTAGCGCAATCCAAAGATAATCATCATATTACCGTTTAACCCGATGCTAATTGGTTTATGTTTCAAGTGTAATTGAAATGTTTCGGCAGTGCCTATATATCTACCAATTGTAATGGAATTGATGTTAATTCAATCACAACCTATCACCTACTATTTTAGTTGAATTTAATTTATTGTTGTTATAACTGCTCCTGGTCAGGAATTTATAACTCATCAGAATTATTGATCCATATCGTATATATGTTTTAGTATTATATTGCGAATATTTTAAATTTTATTTTCGTATTTATTTTAGTAATCCAAATATAACGTATGCACCGGGCTTAGCAATTGAAGCACCAAAACGTGGTCATTTGGGTCATCCGTTAAAAAGTTTTAGTGTACCTGGACCACCGCCACCATCATCAATGACATTACCGGCAGCAGTTAATTTAAATCAAACAAAACATAATGGTAATATTATTTATATATTTAAAGTATAATTTAATTACCATTATTTCTATATATTTTTTTTAAATTTGCTTTTTTGTGACAACAGTGCCAACTGTAACAATACGTCCACAAAATGCATCACCATATAAAAAACAATCATTAAATACATTACCGAATCGTCTTCAAGTTGGTCCATTAGTTGCACATTCAAATGATGAAATACAAAGATTGGCACCGAGTAATTCAACTGAAGAATTAAATCAGGAGATGGCCAATTTAGAAGGTCTTATGAAAGATTTGAGTGCAATTACAGCAAATGAATTTGAATGTTAGTATTAATAATATAAATTTAATTTAAAGTAATAACAAAAAAAAAAAAAAACAGTAGTGAATGAAGTGAAAAAAGTGAATAAATTAAATGAGGAGATTGATATGGTGAATGAATGATTCGTTTTAGGAATCATTAATTCACAGGAACAGTGTTTTATTTTTATTTTTACTGTTTTGTTTTTAATAAACAATTTTTAATAATGAATTTTTCTACCAATAACTATTAAAAATAGTTAAAATAAAAATATTTAATTATTAATAAAATTGCTCTATTTGGTCTATTGTTAGAATAATAAATCCAATTTTGCCAACTATTAACTAAAAAACGAATAATTTTTTGTGTTAATTATCCAGCTGTACAACTTCTACATTGAATATTTATATTTTTAGTTTTTAAACTATAGAAGCCATATCTTAATTATTTTATGTACATATTTTTATTTTTATCCTTTTATTTTAATAATTTATTTATTAATTATTATTTTTTAAAGATGTTTATATATTTTGTATATTTTTTTTACTATTATAATTTTTTTTTTGTATACTTTCTAAGTTTTTACTAATAATAATTTTAAATCAAAATAAATTAAACTAATATACGACGTAGTATAGTATTAAATAATTCGTCTATCACAAGACCGGCTAAATTATTTTTGTGACACAATACTTTTTTGTTTATAACAATATATTTATAATTTAATTTTATAACTAATATAATAATAGCATAAGGGATGTATATACATTATAGATACAATGATATATAATAAGATATTTATGAAGATCGCCCGTATACAATGTTGTATTGTATAACTTCAAATGAATATACACAAATCCTATCTACAGTAATCAAATATTATATATTATATATAAACAATAATTACTTCAATTATTAATTATCCATTCCATTAATTTATAGAGAATATATTTTAATAATTAATAACAACGTATCATCGTTCACTTTACCAATTATTGTTGATAGTAAAGAAGGGCATTGCTATGTTAAGCTGACGATACGTGAATTAATCAAAACCTGTGGACTGTTTTACAACACAACACATTACATGTATTGCAACGATAAATTGTGGTGGCCCCTTGTGTGTGTGTGCGACCATTATTAAATCATTAAGATATTATTTTATTTGAAATTTTTTAATATCTAGTCGATCCTTATTCCCTTTAAAATAAAATTGTTGCAATTAAACCAAACCATGCTATTTTTCTAATTTATCTATAGCAGCCATTTTTGCTTCTTTTCTGCCTTGCCTTATTACTTATTCAAGATCAACCGTCCTGCTTCTCAATCTAGTTATCTACAAGTTTCTGTCTTGTGTATCATCACTTTCGGTGTTCAAGTCATTTTGAATTACCGGTAACGAAATAACCACCCATAAATTTTGGTTAAATTATCCAACTGAATCAACCCTATTATGAGCGGGTTGCCCGTGGGCTGGAATACCATAAAATTTAATTTAATTTTATATTATTTTTTATTTGATAACAAATTTGTATGTCATATTTAGATGCGCTCAACTGAAATTTGGTTATTTGTTGTTCTGATGTATATTAATTGTAATAATGTTACACCATATTTATGACACACTTTCGATCAATTTCAATGTTTTTCCTATAATTAAATTTAACTCATGTGCTTTAATTGAGAATTTTTCATACTTCAACAATTTTCTGATATTATTTCGTTGGTTTGATTTATAATTGCTGATCATCTGTTAACATAATCATTTACGTGGTTATTTTTGTATATTATTTTTTAAAATGATCCAAGAAAATCAATTACTATATTCCTGCACATGACGATCCCATAATATAATATCCTGACATTTTTAGTTTAAATTCTTTTCTGGATTCACATAATATATTCAAAGTTTGATAGCATTTATTCTGCAAATAAACAACTACGAGTATGCTTGAGTTTTCTTCAAATTAATTAACAATGGCAAATTTACATAATTTGAATGTAAATTAGATATCACATTGGTTACAGGTGTCATTGGAACTAATAATAAATGTTTTGCGATCCGAAGACTATTCGTCAATATATGTTATAAGCTATTATGTTACTTTGAATATATCAAAATACGGTTGAATTTACATCATTGATGGATCATTTATTAATGCAAAAATGACTTTCACTTTTATTGTATATAATTTAATTAATTTGTTGAACACCAATTTGTATCTGTGAATTTTAATTAATGTACCATAATAGAAAAATCTTTGACTTGTACACATAGGATTGAAGTGGTTTTGAATAGCTTTTTTTTTCAAAACTTTAAGTAACACATCACTTAATAAGTTCGTAGAACGACCAATAAAACAACAACTTTTAGGTAAAATTCGACTTTATTCATCAACATAGTCTTCTTTAAGAGTGATAAATTTATCTTTGGTCTTAAAATACTTTTCAGTTTCGACAACCACTTCTTTATTGGAGCCAAATCTCTTTGCATGGATCATTTTTTTTAAGTCTGCAAACAGGTAGTAGACGCTGATTCGGAGAAAAAGTGCAATGTTTTGGTGCAAGAGCACTTTTTTCTTCTTTATTTGGGGTCACATCCCAAAATACAGAGGCTAAAACCTTACCAGCTGACATTTGCATTTTTTGTCACTTTGCACGACTTCTATTCTTTGTTGTCCACTAGCTGATTGCCGATTTCACTGATTTGACTGGATTTGAGTGGATCCATGTTTCATCCAGTGTCACATACCGCATGAAAGAATTCTTTTTATTGGGCTGAAACTGCTCCAGACTGCGCTCGTTGTTGTTTTTGATGTGAGCATATGCGGTACCTTATAGCTTTCTCATGATCAAATGTTTATGCAAAATGGTGCCCTGCCTTCTGATATGTTTAAGGAGTCTTCTATCGATTCTCTATCTGTAATCAATTGACCGAATTATAAGTCACTAATGAGTTCTTATTTTGGGAACACATTATAACAATTTCCCTTATTCTTTATTTATAGATGTGCCTGATCGGTTGGTTTCAGTCGATCGTTTTCTGTTTCTTTGTCTAATCTAGTCTACCCCTTGTGAGTTTTCTTTTTTGATCACCTAACTATGTTTTCTATATTTATGTGTGATCATTTTTTTCAAATTTGAACTTTTTGACCTCAGTTATATGTATATTTTGTTGTGCAACTGTTCATCCACTGGATTACAATATGAATGTCATACACATTCAATTATTTTAGTGACCGACATCTCTTTTTTTTTATAAGTAATGTTTCATTATGGTTCGGAAGCAATTGAGAGTTTATCGTCCATCATAGCACTGTCCCGATAATGTGGACGATTCACAGACATATTCAGAGTTGTTGATCGACATCCACTTTGCACCGTCAGTTGCTGACCGTTAACAGCATGATCATAAATCAACCCTAGCTGCCATATTTGGTCTCTTCGCTCGAAGATTCACCACTCTTTCTCTTTATCAATCGTTTTAGACTTCTAATATCAATACATAGTCAAGCAAGTTTTCAGAATCCCCATATTGAAATTTGAGTAAATCACTACTAATGGTTCCATTAGCATTTCAAAATGGGATTTCAAAGTGAATATAATGAAGTATGAAGTATTGAAACTCTCGATTGAGTAACTTTCTTAAAACTTTTGAAATTGACTAAATTGTGTTGCTACACAATTACACTCATTGTATTATCCTAATTATTGATTATTGACTCGTAATTATTTTAAGAAGTGGACTATGAAGAATTCATCATGATGTTTCGTACGTTTTTGACTGTTCTTGTGTTAATGCGTTGTATATTAGAATTTAATGTGTGCATTTTTCGTTATTAAATTACTTCTTGATTTAATTTTTTAAAGAAACTACTCTAAAATGAATTACTGGAATTTAAGTTTAAGTCAATGGAAATACAAGCATAATTCCTACATTGAGTGTTTAAAAGTGTTGCTTTGATTAATAGAACTTATACAGGTAGCCGCACTATGAACATAAATAGTTAAAGTAAATTATGTATAAGATAAATGCAAATTTAAACTAAATTTGAATTAGGCAAATATACCGAAAGATTTTATAGTCGCCTGACAAGATAGTGATTTTTTGATTTTTTTTTTAATTATATTAAATTAAATAAATGAGAGTAATTTTAATTAATTTTTTTTTGTTAGTATAGTCGACAATGTATATAATATAAAAAACTTATATTAAAAATTACTTATATTTTCATTTTATTTTATTTTATATATACATTTTTTTTTTATATTAGAATAATTTGAAATTATTTTGTGATTAAAATTTATTATTAGCAAACTATATATAATATACCTAATAATTAAATAATTTAAATTAATTAAAGTGGAATTGTTTTAGCTATTATATGTGAGATGAACTGAAAATGGAATTAAAATGAAATTTAAGATGTTTTCACTAGAAATGAAATAAAATGCCATTTTTTACATATAAAAATCTAAGAAAATTATAAGAAAATTAAGTGCCATTTATTATAAATTGGCTAAGAAATAAAAAAATGCAATTTTTTTTGCATATTACTAAACATATATTTGTGAAGAAATCATCAGTTGTGAATTGTGTTCCTCAAAAAATAGTAGTTTAATATGTCGTTGTAGCCAGAGCAAAATATTCATATTTCATTTTATTTAATATCTCAAATTATTATGACGATTTTAAGTATAGTTATATAAATACTGCTACCATCGTATCATGACAAAACTACGTTAAACAAAGACGTTCAGTAATAATTCTCAGTTAGATAACGAAACACATTGGTCGACCAAATTATATCTAAACTGTAATGTCTATCTTTACGTCCTCATTATATGTAATAAGATCACAGTTAGTTGAAATACTGCAACGATCATGATAAATGATAAAATTTCCAATCGAAAGATATAGCGAAGCATGTTTTTTTTTTTAAATACGCATTTAATTATTGAAATGTAAAAGTAAAGTTACGTTATTTCAAATAAATATATAATTTACAAAATAATTAACTCATCAATCCTTAAATGCTTTTATATTCACATTAATTACTACAACTGGTGGAGCATATCACTGAGAATTAATTAAGAATACATATATGAAATCTTTTGGAATCCTACTACATCTTCTTTATTATGTAGTAAATTTTCCGAATCCTTTGTTTCCCTAACGAATTCCAAGCGTTAGCAAAATGATAAGTTACGAATGAGATCTTGTTCTGGGAACAT
Source organism: Penthetria funebris (assembly GCA_027564355.1). Lineage (NCBI taxonomy): Eukaryota > Metazoa > Arthropoda > Insecta > Diptera > Pleciidae > Penthetria > Penthetria funebris. Next base: position 36,577 of record JANSTX010057053.1, read on the forward strand.
ATAGTATACGAAATTTCTTCATAATTATTTGTCATATTGTTTTTATTTAATTCCAATGACATAATGTTAGTAAAACGTTTCCATCCGAAATTGCATCAACAAATCAGTTTCGGGATTCGATTGAGAATAGATTGTTCTGCATGATTGTTTTTTTTTTACCCAAAATGTTCATGATTTTGCCTTTTGGCTTCAATCAATAAAGTATTCGTATTTTGAACTTAATTGAACTCTTCAAATGTTAACACGGAGTCACATTGACTATAGTCGGTTAAATGTTTTATTTTTTTTTTTTCAAAAGGACAATGATTTTGCCTATTATGGTTTCTCTCAATTGATGAAGTTTTCGATCTAAAATTCTAAATATTCGTTGTGGTTGTTTTATGTTTAATGGGACTCTTTTACATCATAACGAATTTCTGCCTCATCAACTAAGAACAGATTATTTTAAATAACTTCTTTTTCGCAAAGTTGTCATGTTTTACGTCTTGGCGTCAATCGGTGAAGCTTTTATATAATTCTAAAGTTTCGTTTGATGTTTGTAATATACTTAATTGAACTCTGAAATTTAACGGATATCTGTCACATCGAACACAAACATACTAGTAGTTTGATTTTTCCATAAATGGCCATGTAATTTTGCTTGCTGATGAGTTAAAACTGTGACACTTAGATCTTCAATTTTTTTCATTCATTTCACTTGCTAACATCTTTTTTAAATTTTTTATCACCTGTTCAATAACTAACCTTCGTCACAAAACCACCATGGGAAAGTGTCAATCAATTTATGTGCACAATAACGGTATTGCTTGTACTAAACTTGAGTTTATATTATTATTATGAATGGAATTCTTCTAGAATTGATTGAATACATTAAAAAAATATTGGTAAAAGTTTCTGGATAATACTTAGGAACTATTAGGCTATATTGCGATGCGGTATCACGCTAATTTGTTAACAGATAAGCTGCTCTAGTTTTTAAATATACATTGAAACATTTAGTTAATCAGTTAAATATTTAAATAATTCGTTAAAGAGGTGTGTAAATCCACAGATACCTGTTTTTTTCTTTTTTTTTTTTTTTGCAAAGTATTTCCGGTGATACCGTTAGAGAAAATGTTAGTTCAGACCACTCCATTCATCACCAAACAGTATATATATTTATATTTAAAATCATTGAGATGTGTTCCGGAATGTTTAGATATGAAAAAAGAAAAAAATGTTGCTACAATAAAATTTGCTCAGATCTAATAAGAAAAAATACTTAATAAAATTCATTTTTTTTTTGTATACACCTTTGTAAATTTTTATATAAAAATAACAAAACGGATTTATGTAGTGTATAAATCATTAATTATCAATAACAACAAAAAAAAGACCCACACAATATTGTAGATCTAAGATTTACAAAAGGAATTAGTCTATGTTCATAACATTTAATTTATATGAGTTTTTACGAAATTATATATATCCTTTTGGTTTGTGGTATGTGTAAGTTGTTGTAGAATCAACAAATGAGTTGGAGATTTTATTGCAAAAACAAAAACAAAAAATTGTACTTAGCTACGACAGATAGGTGCTACTTAATAAAAAATAAAAAAGGAATCCATTGTGCCCATATTTATGAACTAAAAACCGTTGACGTGTACAAATAATATTCTATAGCATTAACCACTATTTACTCAGCCTTTGAGTGTCACTTCAATAGGACCTAAAATAAAAGAAGGTGTAAAATTATATTCAAGATTATGACATTCGGCACAACAACTTCATCATCAATCATTGAAAGTAATATAAATGGTAATACACAATAATACAAAACGCAAATTACCTTTTGAGTATGCAATCGAAGCTATTCTGTTTGCATCGACAATAACGCCTATCCGAAACCAATTGAACAACTGTACAGTTAAAGTGCGCAATTTAATTTAACATTAAACTGTTCATTTTCATTTCGTACAGCATTAATTAATTTCATATTTGTTCTTACCAAATGTTTAAACTCAATTAAATACCATAAACACTGCATCGATGCAGTGTTTTGTAAAACAGTACAGTTGTACAATTCAGTTCAGAAGCAGTACAGTTTGTTTTTGCCAACTTCAATGCGTAGTTAAACTGTACAGTTTATGGCGAATTGCACAATTCGAACAGGAATATATTCTCTTTTGCATTTCGCTTTAAATATACGAAAATATTAAAAACAAAAATTTAGTGATCAGGTATTTTTAGTGATGGCAAAAATAATGGGTGCATAATGGGGGTGCTATATGGTCTCTAAGTACAATTATTTTTAACATTTTTCATTGCAGTGATAGAAATATATGAGGGTTGTACGTTTTAAAAAACAAATAATTACATTTTTTAAAATACAAATAAATGGACTTGATACAATTTAAGATTTATTGAATTTAACTAAAGACCATATTAAATGATAGTAAATATACAAATAGTTTTTTGTTTTGTTTTTAAAGATTAAATAAATAAGATAAAACAGTATTTTGCATTTTTATATTTAAAACAATAACATAACTAATAAAAATAATTTTAAATAAAGAAAAAAATATAAAAAACATATTTCTTATCAAAAATAAATTCAATTAATTATTGCAAAATTATTTTGTAAAGTTTAAAAATAGTATAAAATTTAGAAAAAAACGATATTTTGAAAAAAACACAACATAAAAAGTTTTGCACAATTATAAATGCTCTGCTAAATTCTTTTTAAGTAAATCTTAATGTTTAGAATATTTTAATTTTTTTAAATTTTCTTCTGTTAATTCCTATCTTCCTTTGGCTTCATAAAAATTTATTAAAAATATTTATGTATTATAAATTTATCATCATATTTATGTGTAAACTAATATTTGTGTATTTTTTATTATTATGTTTTGCCTTTCTAGAACTTCTATTATTGAGATTAATAGATAATTAAAATAAAATTATATTAAATCATTTAATTTAATTAAAGTAATATTTCTTTTTATTTACATCATCTTCTTATCTTTATCATGTTCTGGTATCAGGAGAACGAACAAATAATATTCAAATTGATTTTGCAGTGAACGTACTCTATTCATCAGTTTTCAGAACTTAGATGTGTTCATGGTCTATATGGCCACAGGCTAGGACAATAAAAGAAGAAAGAAAGAAGAAGAAGAAGAAGAAGAAGATGTGTTCATAAGATGCGTAATGACTACACATCTTTCCTCCTCCATACTTAAAATCTGTAGTTTTAACCGTTCTCAAAATATTCCAATTTTTTTTTCCCATAAAAGATATGGTTTAGCAGTTATGATTTCATGATAGAAATTCCATAAAGGTGGTAACAAAATAAATAATTTTTTCGGATGACCAAAAATATTCACCATTAAGTAAATGAATGATGTGCTGGCGTAAAATAGTGCTTATATGTTTATAAGACAATTTTGAATTTCTGTATCAGGAGAATATATGATAATCAATCGGAAGGTGGTTTTGAACAAATTTTGAAATATCTGCTGAATGCCTGAAAATATTTAGTCTGAAAGAGAGATAGATGCGTAAGTGTATAATAGATCAATTTAGCATGCTTTTTATTTTCTGTCGCAATGATTGTTGCTTGGAGCTAAGAATCTGGGACCACTGATCAATTTTCAAAAAACTTTGATACGTTTATTAGATGCGCTATGACTGATTGCATATATCACCCTCAGACTGAAAAGATGCAGTTTTAAACGTACTAGAGATATTTCAATTTTTTTACGTAAAAGTGGTTATGATTACCAAATGAGTACCAAAACCCATTAAAACAGTATTTGGGTAAACGAGAATAGTCACTATTACATAAATTGATAATGTGGCATCAAATATCACCATATTGTGTTTAATACCCCAGAAGTTGGTATGCACTGATAGTATTCTATTTGCCAAGTTGATTGCAACGATCAACAAACGTGAATATTGGGGTTACCCGAAAGGGCGCGGACAATCAACGGTCATGTTGTAGGGTCTCTGTGGTTATACTGTGTGGCAGCAGTGACCATTCAAATCTAGAGCCCAATGATAACATGATGACGTAACGAGTATGTGGTGTTATTAAATAACCACAGCCAAAATGTTATATTGCCGAACAAGAGTGGCAATACAAATAGCTCACATTAGTTCACGACAGCTAGCAGTAGGAAATGACTTCAAATGTCGTAAATTCGGAGGTTAGTTTAGCAGACTGCCTGTTAGACTATAAATTAATACCGCTCAAAGTACTAGGAATTTAGCCTCGGATGATGAGTTGAATTTACACAATGACGAAAATGGAAAAAGATATATTGCGATTTGCTTGCTGGAATATAACATCGTTTAGCAATAAAGATCAAGAACTGCTAATAGAAATGAACCATCATAAGATTGTTTTTTGTCCGTTATCTGAAATGATAAAAAATTAAAAGGCACAAAAGATACAATGACTACGGTCTCATATGTAGAGCAATGATAAGAAGCAACGGGCTCTTTCAGGTGTTGGTTTACTTTCGCATCATCAATTTGAACAGAACATAATATAAAATACCGAAGTGATAGATTACTTACAGTATCTTTCAAATTCGGTAATAAGTTAATGCATTAGCCTGTGCTTATGCGTCGGATGTAAATAAACCACGGAAAGGAAGTACATTAACAGAAGTTTTCATCATTCACAAACTTTGGATGCAAGAGCTCTTTCTTCTGGTAATGTTGGTTCGGATCATATGCTAATTCCCTGTAAGATCAAAATAATTGCAAAATTATTAAAACCTACGGCTCTAGCATATATTCAAAAAACAAATATTGAATCTATTACGGATCCAAGACAGCTATATGAGAACAGATTATAACTTAAAATCTAGAGCAATTCATTTAGCGCTGAAGACAACGTCGAAGAGGAATGGTGCAAGTTAATAGAAAATATTAATAACGCAACCTATGATGCGGTTGTACGAAGCCAAGTTAACATGCAAAACACAACATTAAACCATGGTTTACAGAAGAAATGAAGATATTAGCAACGGAAAAACGGCAGGTGTACTTAAAATATAGAAGACTAAAAACCCCAGGTAGAATACAGAGCATACATGCCAAAATAACACAAATTAGAAAGGAATACTGGAACTGTTTCAGTAAAGCAATATATCGTGATTTGAATGGTGGACAAACAAAATTTGAAACTTTCTCAGAAATAGAAAGAAACCTGAATTCATCAGTATCTGCAGAAGCATGGATTAGGTAGTTCCAATATTTATTTACTAACACTTATGTGTTTCATTTGAGATATACGAGGCACAGAGTTCAAGATAAAAATGTTTATGTCAACCAACATCTAATCGAAGCAGCAATTAATACATTTAAAAACAGAAAAGCTCCTGATAATGATATCTTAAGCTAGTGTCTAAATATGGCGAGGACAGCCTAATTGCTGAGATTGTTAAATTGTTAATAAATTACTTGAACGTATAGAGATATCTACAGATTGGAGAACTTGTGTAACAATACCTGAATTAATGTAGGGCAGTAAAACTGATCCGAGAAACTATCGTGGTATCACTTTATTAAGTGCTGTTCAGACACTCTTCACTGAAATTATTGGTGATGAAATCACGTCAATAACCATAATGGTTTCAGAAAGGATAGATCAACTATTGATTCGATATTTAAGGGCTTGACACACAGGAATCGCATTCGCGTACTATTTAAATTTTTAGTCGGTTTTTGTAAAGCTAATACTACTCTGAATATATTATTTTTGCAATTAATATAACCCTACTATCGATTTTAATTTAAAAAAAACTAAAGAAATAATAAGAATAAAAAGAAATATATAAAAAAACTGTGTATTCGCGTTGTTTGTTCGAAAATCGTATACTATTGTTAATAATTTTGAAAATTGTACTAGTGTGTATTCGCGTTGAATGGTACGCGAATTTTATTTTGGTCGTAAACATAAACTTAAAAACAAAAATATACAGTCGCATATAATAAAACTTTTGGTTTTTTTGATATAATTTTTAATTATATTCACAAAATAAATAACAAACAATAAATAAATTTTAACCGCGAAATAAATGCTAATCAGAAAATAAATTAAAACCAAAAAATATTTTACATTCGTTCTCGTGTCGGTGTGGCCGTAAATTAGGGTTATGGTTAACGCAACACGAACATTCGCTCGCGTAGAACTTTGGTATGGCAACCCCTTCAGACACATCGCGAATACATCGAATAGTAAAAATAAATGTGTCAGAAATGAAAAATCGTACCAGAAGAGCATGCGTTAGTTTAAAATGTTATAAAAAATATGTTATATACGCATTATAGATGCGCATTTCTAGCGAATTGAGTATATATATAGCGAAATAGCGAATGGAGTACATTTTATTCGCCCTATTGCATTTAAAATTGCTTGTAAATTTATAAATTTTCAAAAATTTGAAAATGAAATATTGCGCCCGTAAATTCTGCTACTTTTTTATTTATTCTATATTTAACGAAGTTTTTTTTTTCGAATTTTTGTCAATGCAATAATTTTTTTAATACCTTACAAAAATGTACAAATGACGCAAAAGAAAACAAAAAAATTAGAATTAAAATGAATAAGGATGTGTGTATAATTTACGAAAAGATCTTATTTGTGTAGAATTTCCTGGTTTAGTAGAAGATGTTCTTAAAATGATATGATGTACAAAATTCAATAAAAATACTAAAATTTAACTTGTAATTGTAATTGCAATTTGTAATTTTATCCTATAATTCCTATTAGGTAAATTTTAAATATAGTTGTTTGAGTTTATTTACATTTGATATGTTACATTCATGTTGGCAACGTAGTGCTGTCGAATGTACCCATGTGGTGTACAGGTAAACATTTTCAATTGTACAATATTGCAACTATACACTATATACTTGATTTATAGCGTCCATTTCGATATTTACTCTCATTTAAACAGATAGCTACCACTTATATATAAGATTGTATGCATAGACAATAATATATCCATTTACTAGAAGAATATAATGGTAATAACTGATTATTTTTTTTAATTTTCAAGTTTTTCCAGCTGATAAACGATGAATTGGATTAAAATTTAATCCAAACAATATCTATGCAAAAGTAGCATATGGAAATTTTGTGCCACATACTGGAATATTGTTAACGGTTAAAATACGAAAATCAAAATATAAGAATTCAATAAAA